>SJYX01002711.1:44028-55482 GCA_006410675.1 Oreotragus oreotragus | reverse complement strand
TTTGGCTTTTTTTATTTATTTTTTTTTTAGAGCTTCCATTTTACTTTATTTTACTTTTCAGTACTCTATTGGTTTTGGCATACATTGACATGAATCTGCCACGGGTGTACACGAACTCCCAAACATGAACCCCCCTCCCACCTCACACCCCACATCATCCCTCCGGATCATCCCCATACACCAGCCCCAAGCATCCTGCATCCTGCATTGAACATAGACTGGCAATTCGTTTCTTACATGATAGTATACATGCTTTTTGAATAAGAAGAATGACTACCTAAAATAGTGTTCTTCTCCCAGTGAGAACCTTATACATTTGACTACAAGTGGAATATTCTTGTAATATTGAAAATCAAAGCAGTACTTTCCTACCTTAGATATGTTCAGACAAAAAAGTGACAGTACTAGAATATTAAATACAAAATCAGAAACTTAGAAGCCTTGGGAAATGTGTCAGTGTTGAGGAAATATTTTTCCAGTGAGAAATTATTATTCTACTGAAATCAAAAATTTTATTTGACAGAAATATTTTAATTAATTTATAATGTTATTACAGAATTTGTTAAAAAGTCATGTCACTTTAAATATGTGTAAAATCTTAAAATGGGAAATAAGATACAAATATATCTCTTGGGGCTTCCCTGGTGGCTCAGTGGTAAAGAATTAGCCTGTCAATGCAGAAGAAAGTGTGTTTTATCTCTGAGCTGGAAAGATCACCTAGAGAAGGAAACAGCAACCCAATCCAGTATTTCTGCCTGGGAAATCACACAGACAGAGGATCCTGGCAGGCTACAGTCCATGGGGTCACAAAGAGTTGGATATGACTTAATAAGTAAATGACAGCAACAATGGTTTCTTTTATTTTTCAGGACAATGTTAGCAAAATAAGTTAAACATATAGAAAAAGTTTATTGATTCATAAGTATGTACTTTGCTTATTTGAGAGTTTGATGAATTTTTTTCCACCTGTTTTATTAAGGTAAAATTGACAAAACAATTGTATACGTCTAAAGTGTACAATTTGGTTTTATATGTGTATACCTGAGAAATGCTTGCCACAATCAAGCTAATTAACACATCCATCACTGCACCTAGTTGCCTTTGTGTGTGTGTATAGGGGTCGTGAGAACACAAGATTTATTCTCTTAGCAAACTGCAAGTGTACACTTCAGGATTATTAGCTAGACTCCCCATGCCGTATATTAGAATTGTTGTGTCTTCTTCTAATATCACATGCTCTTTCAACAAGAATTGTAGGGAGCATTGAGTAAGCAAGCAATTTAAATTATCATTCATCAGCTAACTTTTCCTTTTTTCAGTTACCATTTAGGTAACTCTAAATGTTACTAATATTTAATGTTAATCTTTAGTGCTAAACTCACTGACTTCTCCATAATTAATTTTAACTAATTAGATCATTTACAATAGGAAAAAAGTAAACTTACTTAGCACCAACACATAAATCATTGAGCAAATATGAGTAAAATGGATTTAGAATTCATCTAAAGAAAACTAGTAGCAAAGGAAGTAAGATCAAGGTTGATATATAAAGGGATCTACTATTTAATATGCTAATGATTCCACTAATAGGCCAAAAGTGAATTTCAAAAAAGAAAATAAATGAATTACCACAAAAATATTACTGATGGCAATGGACTATAAATATATAGGTTATTATGTATGTAATGATACTGACATGATAAATATACAGTACATAAAAATAAGAATCTTCATGTATGATACATAACCATTGTAAAGGAGGCAATATATCTTGATCTAATGATCAGTTCAAAATTTTTATAGCAATGATTCCTATCTAAGTGTTCGGTGACAAATTCAATTCCCTATGTGTATGCTCAGTCATGTCCTACTCTGTGTGACCCCATGGATTGTAGGTCACCAGGCTCCTCTGTCCATGGAATTATCTGGCTAGAATACTAAGAGTCGGTTGCTATTTCCTACTCCAGGGAATCTTCCTGACCTAGGGATAGAACCCACATCTCTGGCATATCCTTCACTGGCAGATATGGATTCTATACCACTAGCACCACCTGGGAAGCCCTCAATTACCTATACTTCTCATAAAGGAGGCAACTAGAAAAATTATACTCTCAATATTTAACCTAGGAACAACAAACACAAAAGGACTTGTCTTAGATATATCAAGTGATTACCACAGAACACAGGCATCATCTTCTGGGTGAATGTCTTCCTCACTCAGGTCTCTCCAAACTGAGACATTTGCAATCATACAGCTTTTACTTCAGATAGGAATTTAGCAATCCTGTCCCACTTGAATGTTCGCTCAACATTATGTTCAAAGGTAATTACCAACTATTATCCCAGAGTGAAAGGAGAAATAGTCCATTTGTTAAAATTTTTCACAGGGTTATGATTCAGCTCATTTGGCAATATCTCAATTATTGAACTAATTTTTTCATTTTGTCAAAATGAATGGTATAATGTAGACCCAAACTGTGTCATGATTTTAAATTTATAACCCAGAGAAGTGCCCGCTCAAGCACCATAACTTCTGTGTCATCAGCAGCTGCTGAGTTGTCTGCCTGGTACTCATTCTTTGGACAACTTCTTTATCTTGAATATGAGCTGTAAACAATGAGAATATGGCAAAAGTGATGGGATGCGACTTCCAAGATCAGGTTGCAACAGACTGTGACTTCCTCTTCACGTGCACTCGCTCCCTGGGGCTTCTGGTTTGCCTGACTTGATGTGAGTTGTCCCTGCAGAAAGGCCCACCTGACAGCGACCTGAGAAAGGACTCTAACCCCCAGCCAGCACGGAATGGAAGTCCCGAGTTCACCAGAACACAGGGAACAGAATGCTGTCAGCCGAGTGAGCTTAGATGCAGATTTTTCTGCAGTCGACTTGATTTGTCTACATCAGCTGACATTTTGACTGCAGTCATGAAGGAGACCTAGAGGACCCAGTTAAGCACAAATTCTTAACCCACAGAAATTGTAAGGTAATAAATACAGTTATTTAAGCCGTGAAGTTCATCTAGTTGTTAATAGATAACTATACAACATCCATGGACTTCCCTGGTGGCTCAGATGGTAAAGCGTCTGTCTACAATGCAGGAGACCTGGGTTCGATCCCTGGGTTGGGAAGATCCCCTGGAGAAGGAAATGGCAATCCACTTCAGGACTATTGCCTGGAAAATCCCATGGACAGAAGAGCCTAGTAGGCTACAGTCCATGGGGTCGCAAAGAGTCGGACACGACTGAGCGACTTCACTTCACTTCACTTCACATCACCCATAGCATCTCAACAAGTTTGGCAAATGTATTTAGCTCCATTTATTTTGAGGTATCTGTCATGACTGACACCAGAATGCCAAGAAAATTTTATAATGAGTATATTAGAGGTGTATTAATATTCAAATATAATATATACATTTACTATGTAATCTATATTATATTTATGTTGGATGATCTGTTCACACTTTTCTTCACTCAAAATATGTAAAAAGCCTTTTATGTTTTACTAATTCTTAAAATACCCTTCATGTAGATGAAACTTTGTAAAACATCAATTTAATTTTTTAATTTATATTGTGAGATGATTTGCCATGAGTTTACTTAATCATACCTGCTGTTAGAACTGTATTTTCATTTCACTTACAATATTATTTGTGGTCTGTGGTAGGGAAATTAGAAAGAAAAGAAGTTACTGGCTTATTGTTTGGAGTCACTATGAATGCTCTCTTGTAACAGTTTGTAAGATACCAATAACTAGTCTCTTGATTCTCAGGTCAGTGCTGGAGAATTGTTGACCTAGAGTTTGCACCCTGGCTAGGAACAAAAATAACCACCTACAGAAGTTATTTCATATGAGACGGTCCCGATAAGGAACATGGAACTAACAAGCTGCTGCCAAAATTCTGATGGGGAGCAAACAGTAGGAGACACCAGGCAATTTCCCAGAAACCCTTGCACTGGAATCTAACTTGGCTGAGAGATTTGTGAGCCACCAGGAAGAGTCCCTGGAGAAGGAAATAGCAACCCACTCCAGTATTCTTGCCTGGAAAAAAGCATGGACAGAGGAGCCTGGCAGGCTACACAGTCCACGGAGTCGCAAGTGTCGGACATGACTTAGTGACTAAACCACCACCACCACCAGGAAGAGTCCTGAGTAGAACCCAACGTGACGATGAGAAGATGACTGGCCAGAGACAACGTGGAAACTAAATCCACCTCCATAAAACCTGAGGCAGAGAACCACGGGGCAGAGCTGTCCTCCTGGAGTCTCTATTCCACTGCTCTCAGTTCCAGCGCCCCTTCCAATCAAGCATCTTGCTTTGTCCGCATGCGTCTCTGTTTGGACAATCCAAGGGTTAGACAGGAGCCCACTCTTGGGTGCTGGAAGGGGTCTTTCCCCAACGTCTTTGGCATCACAGGGGGATCCCTACTCCATGACTGGTGTCCCAGCCACTGGGTGTTCAGGGACCAGCTCACCCACCAGCAGACCAGACTCAGCAGCCGCTCCCAGGACCCGTTTGTCCCTGGTCTCCCCCTGACGCAAACAACTGACTGGAGTGCCCGGACCAGGTAAGCAACCAGAGGCTTCGCTGACTTCTTGTCCCCTCCCTCTCTCTTTCCTCTTTTCACCTCCATCTATTTTCCTACCCTCTTTCCTTCTATCCTGTTGCTGGACACAGGAGTCTGGTTGAAGAGCCTCGGTCATCTGAGAGTCAGATTTATTTGATCACCTTCCATTGGCAGACAACTGGAGATGGCAGATTTCTGCAAGGACGAGTTCCCATCCTCCCTTCCAGTGACCCCAGGGAAGAGTCCGGTAATGCCTGGGTGTCTGCAGGTGTCAGGAGGTGTCCATAAGCCCACCCTTTCATCCCTCCACCTTCCTCTCTTCTTTCAACCTGGCTCCCTTTTCTCCCTTTGAAATCTTGAAAACGTGGGCTATTTCCATTTACTCTGCCTGTCGGTATTTGGATCTGAAGTTCTGACTCTCCATGTGCTTCCCTGGTGGTTCAGACAGTTCCCTGCCAACGCAGGAGACCTGGTTTCAGTCCCTGGGTCAGAAAGATCCCCTGCACAAGCAAGTGGCTACCCACTCTAGAATTACTGCCTGGGAAATCCCATGGACAGAGGGGCCTGGAGGGCTACAGTCCATGGGGTCACAAAGAGTCAGACACGACTGAGTGGCTAACATTTCCACTTCCCTTTTCTGAGTCTTGGTAGGAGGTTTTCTGAAAGACTGCAACCTTTATTCCCTGTCAGTTGTGCTTTATCTGTTCTTGAAGAGATAATCCTGTAATAGAAGCCCTCAGTTAAGCTCCCTGTTTCTAAAAATTCACTCACTGGGTTGTTCATTTGGCCCAGTGCCTCCAGGTAAAAGTGGTTGATGGAGCCTGATAGTATCAAACATGGCCTTGGATAAAAATGAAAAACCTCAGAAGTATGTCTAGGGGTTAACTAACTCGGGGCCAGGCTCCCTTGATTGTGCTTACTCCTGAGCATTTTTGTTTTTATCATCAGGCGGGCTTCCCTGGTGGCTCAGTGGTAAGAACATGCCTGTCAATGCAGGATATACAAGTTTGATCCCTGGTTGAGGAAGATCCCATGGAGAAGGAAATGACAACCCATTCCAGTATTCTTGTCTGGGAAATGCCATGGACAGAGGAGCCTGGCAGGCTGCAGTCCATGGGGTCAGAACATACATGCTGTCAGACATGACTTAGTGACTAAAAAACACCAATATAATCAGGTAGTCTAGGATTGAAAGAGGGTTTACGGCTGCTCTAGAATCAGAAGTAGGGTCATCCATGCTGGCACTGGTCCCCTGATAAGAGGATACAGACTATACCACCATCCAAATGAGAAAAAAAAAAAAAAAAAGTCTAGTTTCCCTTCGGATCCTGCCCTGGCTTGTCTTTTGAGTCACTGGAAAAATTGCAGCTGGACGGACTGAAAAGAAAAGGTTTATCAGACACTGCACTCAGGACAGGTCTATGTACCCCACGAAGGATGGGGAAAAAATGCCCCCCACCTCAGGGTCCTTAGGATTTAACACTATTTTTCAGTTTAGTTTATTTTGTAAACATGAGGGCAAGGAAGATGAGATTCCCTTTGTTCAAGCTGTCATTGTCCTCTAACAAGACCCCTCAAAAAGAAAATGTAGGTTCAGAGACCCCAGTAAATGCCCCTCCCAAGTCCTTTTGGCAAAGGCTGGGAGGGAAAAATCCTCTCAATGTCTTCCTGACTCCCTCAAAGGGAGTGTTAGATAAGAGCCCACTCTCTGGCCCTGGAAGGTTCCCCCCTGGCAACTGTGCCCTTCAAATACAGGTTATCTCAAAAACAGAGGCAACAGAAAGTTATTACCTAGAATCCCTTCAGGGGTAATACCAAGTCTAACAGATGTATAATTTCAAACATACACACACACACGCAAATATCCAATATCCTGGGAAAATAAAATAGTATCTTTTTATATCCCTCTTAAGAGAATTGACTTGGGCTATCAATGGTTCTTCATGGTTTCCGTTGGATCCTTTTGAGGCATTCATTCTGTGGGTAAGAACATACATGCCGAAACTGTTGAAGAAACTTCAGATTTATTTTAAAATGGGAATAACAAGCACCCCTCTGAGTAAAGCCTTTGAATACATAATACAATGCAGGCAAAACACTAAGGACTAAGTGCATGGTTTTACCTCAGAAAGGCTACAGTATAGAACATGGTTTATAACCAAGACTTTTTTACAGTTTTAACAAAGTTATTTATTCCATCTATGGCTGTTTTATCCAGGATTAAGATGGTCTTCACAGCTGGAACAATGTTGTTTATTTTGGGAAACCTCTGACATTCCATCCTTCTTTTTAATCTTTGCACTGAGGCTAAGACATCTGAAGTTTAAAAGACAGCCCTCTAAGCCTGAGGGAAGAATGAAATTTCCTGAGATGCAGAACATCCAAAAGGAGAATTGTCTGGCTTCTTAAATTGTGGTAAAAAAAGTCACCAACTATTTAACGGAAAACTTAAAGTGACATAAACCCCACTGTCTCACACAGTTCTTCACACCCGATGAAAGAACTAGAAGAAAACGGAGAGGGAAAGAGAGAGTAGTTTTGATATTTTAAAATTGGTTCTCATCACAGGTGCACATGCGCACACACACACACATACACACTCGGTAACTGTGAGGTGATGAATGTGTTAATGGCCTTGACTGTGATAAGCATTTCATAATGTATGTGTATGTTAAATCTTCACATAGTATACCTTAAAATCAGGTCATACAACCAAAATACATACACTTTTTATGTGTCAGTCATACCTCCACAAAGCTGAAGATAAATCCCGATCAAAGAAAATCAAAGCTACGTTTGAATCCCAAAAACTAAATCACAAAGGTGGAAATTTAACACAAATAAATTTAGGAAAGAAAATTTAGTAGCATACATCTGAGGTCTGTGCACTTTCTTCAGTCTTTCCCTTATAAATCACTTGTCAATATGGAGAATTGTCTGTTGCAGTGATTTTTAAACAATAACTATTTTTGTTTTTGGCTATGAAGCATGATTCTGATAGAGGTCACAAAATCCATTTCAGATAGAGCTGGGGTCAGAATTCAGCCTTTCTAATAAAATCCAGTGCCCATTCTTGTAATATAGTCTACAGACAGTTGGAGTTTGTAAAAAATGTATTACTCCAATAAATAAAGTATAAATTGAGGTATAAGAACAATGCCTTAATATTCAATAGCTCTGAAGTCTCCTGGTAGTTCCCTGAATTTTCAAAGTCCCACAGCTGCTATTTCTGTAAGCCACAGACCTATCTTCAAACATCTCTCAAAAACATCCATGATGTCATAGAAAGCATAAAGGGTAACATCTGGTTAATTATTTCAAATTCTAGCTCAACTATTTTTTATATAATTAAAAAAAAAAGTTATTGCTTACCTGCTTGCATCTCTACTCATCAGACTTGACATGATAGTGTCACAAAGCCTAACAGTGTCACTGTATCTGTATTCCTGGTGACCTACAGAACCACATGCAGTATTTGGAGATATTCTTGAAAGGCACTTGATAACAGAATATGGAAAAGAAGAGGATAGAGAATAAGAAGAAGGAGAACATGAAGAGTTGAACTGAAGCATTATAATTTTGAGTTTATGAGACTTTTCAATGATCTAAGCTTATACTTGTTGAAAAGCATGTGACAACATTGCCCTTGAAAAATAAAGCAAATAATTTTGCCAAGATACATTTTTTGTCAAACATTTCAAGGATTAGGGTCCTTTTGGTGGCTTTGAAAGTGAAAGTCTTTAAGTCATGTCCAACTCTTTGTGACCTATGGACTATACAGTCCAGGGAATTCTCTAGGCCAGAATACTGGAGTGGGTTGCCTTTCCCTTCTCCAATGTCACTTAGTTCGGTCCGACTCTTTGTGACCCTATGGGCTGTAGCCCACTAGGCTCCTCTGTCCATAGGATTCTCCAGCCAGGAATACCGTAGAGGGTTGCCATTCCCTTCTCCAGGGGATCTTTGCAACCCAGGGATTGAACCCAGGTCTCCTGCATTGCAGGTGGATTCTTTACCAACTGAACTACAAGGAAAATCCAAGAATACTGGAGACGATATCCTATCCCTTCTCCAGCAAATCTTCCCAACCCAGGAATCGAACTGGGGTCTCCTGCATTACAGGTGGATTTTTTAACAACTGGCTATCAGGGAAGCCCCCGGCAGTTTAAGAGCTGTTGCCAAAGTTAATAAAATTTCATTTTTGCACATTTGTTCAGATAAAAGATGTGGATCCTTGATAAGTGTCTTTCTCTAATTGCAGCTGTGTTATTACTGTTGATTCTACTTACTTTATGTGTAAGTGAAAGTGTTAGTCACTCACTTGGGTCCGACTCTTGGTGACCCTATGGGCTATAGCCCACCAGGCTCCTCTGTCCATAGGATTCTCCAGCCAAGAATACTGCAGAGGGTTGCCATTCCCTTCTCCAGGGGATCTTCCCAACCCAAGGATTGAACCCAGGTCTCTTGCATTATAGACAGATTGTTTACTGCCTGAGCCACCAGGGAATCCCTACTTACTTTACAAAAGAGCAAATAAATTTCATGAAGACTTTAAATATCCCTTCTGTTTTTGATCAGTATTACACAAAAGCCCAGTAGATTAGTCAAGAGGTGGGGGCAGGCTTAAGGATTATTTCTTAGATCTTATGCTTGTGCAACATTCTGTCTGAAAACATCATTTCCCAGATTGGGGGAAGATGAGAGCAGAGTGCTGATTAGGTAAATTCTAAAGAAGCTACAGGGACTGGAACCTGGAGTGAAGTAAAGCAAAACTATTTAGGGAGGTACTGAGCTGTAACAGGAAGACTACACATTTGGGATAAGATAGACTTCAGGTTGGGGTTTCTTGTTGGCTCAGATGGTAAAGAATCCACCTGCAATGTGGGAGACATGGGTTTGATCCCTGGGTTGGGAAGATCACCTGGAGGAGGGCCTGGCAACCCACTCCAGTATTCTTACCTGGAGAATCTCCACAGAGGAGCTTGGCAGGCTACAGTCCATTCAGTTGCAAAGTCTAGGACACAACTCAATGACTAAGAACAGCACAGCACAGCTTTACTCAGTGCTCATGAAGTTCAATTTTCTCATTCATAAAATGTGACTAATAATGGTAACCTCTGATGGCTGGATGGCATCATGGACTCGATGGACGTGAGTCTGAGTGAACTCTGGGAGATGGTGATGGACAGGGAGGCCTGGCGTGCTGTGATTCATGGGGTCGCAAAGAGTCGGACACGACTGAGCGACTGAACTGAACCTGGAGAGTTTAAGAAAAATCACATGAGAAATTTTGTGTAAATCCCTTAATTCAGTGCTAGGCACACAGTAGGTCTATTCATCAGAGCAGAAGCTAAGCTGTAATGACAAAGATGTAAAAAATGCAATGTCTCAAATAGATGAGAACATTTTTCTATTTCATATGACAGTCTGGTGAGCAGGAGTCCAGGAAGGGTAGGCAGCTCTGCTCAGCAGGAAATTCAAGGACAGACCCAGGTTCCTTTGATCTTGAGCTTTGCTGCCCTCTCCGTTGTTGTGTTGACTACATATTCAAAGCTGACTCTCAGTATGTCAATCACAGTCCCAACAAGGAACACAGGATATAATTCACTGGCCAATTTGAAGTGTAGTGAAGGGACAATTTACAACAGCAGGACAGGGTGAAAGGAACCAAAAAGAAGTGGTGAGACATGTAAGAGGAGTCCAGCACAGCCTCTGGCATCTTGCTGGACAGGACTAGAAGAGAGAACTTACCAGCATCTGCAGGAGAGAGCCATCTGACAGGACCTGTGATTTGCAGTGGAATGAAGCAGCAGCATGCAGCAGTTCTGGAATGGGCAAGACCAGGGGAATAAATACCTGGTACTGTTCTCTTCTCACCCTGAATGGCACTGGGAGACACATTCTAAACACTGATCCCAAGGACAAGTGAAGCCTATGGATGTCATTCCTAACATCAGCCTCCCAGAGCACAAAAAGTAACAAACAGGCAAAGAGAAAAAAAAATGGCTTACACAGCTCATTACTTTTTTCCACCAGAAACCATTTTTCATCATTTATCCTGAATAAAAGTATGTTGCCTAAACAGACAACACACTAACTCCCACCAGCTATTGTCTAAAGACAGAGTCCATTTAATCACACTCTGATCTGACAACTAGCTTCAGTTACTATCTGCATTTGTCATATTTGGTAACAGAAAAAGAAGGAAAAATGAACAATGAACTAATGTAAATCATAAATGGTACTGGCCACTCTTCTGTTTCCAACGTCCCGTTACCTGCTGGCAGTATCTTGGCTGGTCTGGATTCTTTAGATGATTGAGTGACACAAAATTTTATTCCTTCCATAAAGTATCCATTGACTTGCCTTTATTGCTTTGCTTATCAATTTCATTCCCAGGATCTTTGGGATAGATTAACTATTAAAAAGACCTCATCAATAAGCTCATTGAATTCTATGCCTTCCCTGTTACTAATTGCTACCACTCTATTTCTGTGGCCAGCTTGCCTCTGATTTTAAGTGCCATTTAAGGTTACTTAGATGAAAAGGTCAGTTTTCATTCCAATCCCAAAGAAAGGCAATGCCAAAGAATGCTCAAACTACCGCACAATTGCACTCATCTCACACGCTACTAAAGTAATGCTCAAAATTCTCCAAGCCAGGCTTCAGCAATACGTGAACCGTGAACTCCCTGATGTTCAAGCTGGTTTCAGAAAAGGCAGAGGAACCAAATATCAAATTGCCAACATCTGCTGGATCATGGAAAAAGCAAGAGAGTTCCAGAAAAACATCTATTTCTGCTTTATTGACTATGCCAAAGCCTTTGACTGTGTGGATCACAATAAACTGTGGAAAATTCTGAAAGAGATGGGAATACCAGACCACCTGA
>SJYX01002711.1:0-26842 GCA_006410675.1 Oreotragus oreotragus | reverse complement strand
AAGAGGTGGCAAGAATACACAGAAGAACTGTACAAAAAAGAGCTTCATGATCCAGATAATCATGATGATGTGATCACTAATCTAGAGCCAGACATCTTGGAATGTGAAGTCAAGTGGGCCTTAGAAAGCATCACTAAGAACAAAGCTAGTGGAGGTGATGGAATTCCAGTTGAGCTATTTCAAATCCTAAAAGATGACGCTGTGAAAGTGGAAAACTCAGCAGTGGCCACAGGACTGGAAAAGGTCAGTTTTCATTCCAATCCCAAAGAAAGGCAATGCCAAAGAATGCTCAGACTACCACACATTTGCAATCATCTCACACGCTAGCAAAGTAATCCTCAAAATTCTCCAAGCCAAGCTTCAGTAATACGTGATCTGTGAACTTCCAGATGTTCAAGCTGATTTTAGAACAGGCAGAGGAACCAGAGATCAAATTGCCAACATCCGCTGGATCATGGAAAAAGCAAGAGAGTTCCAGGAAAACATCTGTTTCTGCTTTATAGGCTATGCCAAAGCCTTTGACTGTGTGGATCACAGTAAACTGTGGAAAATTCTGAAAGAGATGAGAATACCAGACCACCTGACCTGCCTCTTGAGAAATCTGTATGCAGGTCAAGGAGCAACAGTTAGAACTGGACATGGAACAACAGACTGGTTCCAAATAGGAAAAGGAGTATGTCAAGGCTGTATATTGTCACCCTGCTTATTTAACTTCTATGCAGAGTACATCATGAGAAACGCTGGGCTGGAGGAAGCACAGGCTATAATCAAGATTCCTGGGAGAAATATCAATAACCTCAGATATGCAGATGACACCACCCTTATGGCAGAAAGTGAAGAAGAACTAAAAAGCCTCTTGATGAAAGTGAAAGAGGAGAGTGAAAAAGTTGGCTTAAAGCTCAACATTCAGATAACGGAGATCATGGCATCCGGTCCCATCACTTCATGGCAAATAGATGGGGAAACAGTGGCTGGCTTTATATTTTTGGGCTCCAAAATCCCTGCAGATGGTAACTGCAGCCATGAAATTAAAAGATCCTTGTTCCTTGGAAGGATAGTTATGACCTACCTAGATAACATATTAAAAAGCAGAGACATTACTTTGCCAACAAAGGTCCGTTTAGACAAGACTATGGTTTTTCCAATGGTCATGTATGGATATGAGAGTTGGACTGTAAAGAAAGGTGAGCACTGAAGAATTGATGCTTTTCAGCTGTGGTGTTGGAGAAGACTTCTTGAGAGTCCCTTGGACTGCAAGGAGATCCAACCAGTCCATCCTAAAGGAGATCAGTCCTGGGTGTTCACTGGAAGGACTGATGCTAAAGCTGAAACTCCAACACTTTGGCCACCTGATGGGAAGAGCTGACTCACTGAAACAACCAATGCTGAGAAAGATTGAGGGCAAGAGAAGGGGACAACAGAGGATGAGATGGTTGGATGGTATCACCGACACAATGGACATGGGTTTGGATAAACTCCGGGAGTTGGTGATGGACAGGGAGGCCTGGCGTGCAGCGGTTCATGGGGTCGCAAAGAGTCGGACATGACTGAGCAACTGGACTGAACTGAACTGAAACCCATTGCCTTGCTGGATTGCCCTTTCGCTCTGCTGTTGTGCTTCCGAAAACAACAACGACAAAAATTAAATTCTCCTTGCCCTTCTCATTTTAAATTTCATTTATTCTCAGAGATTTCAGACCAAAGCAAGAGCCTTTGGGCCTCCAAACTCATGACTGAGCAACTGGACTGAACTGAACTGAAACCCATTGCCTTGCTGGATTGCCCTTTCGCTCTGCTGTTGTGCTTCCGAAAACAACAACGACAAAAATTAAGTTCTCCTTGCCCTTCTCATTTTAAATTTCATTTATTCTCAGAGATTTCAGACCAAAGCAAGAGCCTTTGGGCCTCCAAACACTTGTGGTTGGCAGCCTGTATTTTCCTGTTCACCCCATCACCCTCTGAGGCACAGATTCTCAGGGGGAGTCATTCCCAAACCTGGACCAGAGTAACACTGATCAGCTGGGTGTGGAAACCAGCCACCTGGACCCCTTTTTTTTTTTTTTTTAGCTGCACTGGGTCTTTGTTGCTGTGTGAAGTCTTTCTCTAGTTGCGGCAAGTGGGGGCTACTCTCCGTTCCCCTACACGGGCTTCTCATTGCAGTGGCTTCTCCTGTTGCGGGACACAGGCTGCAGTAGCTGCGCCAGGAGGACAGTTGAGGCTTGAGGGCTCTAGAGTGTGGGCTCGGTGGTTGTGGCTCCCAGGCATGGCTGCTCTGAGGCATGTGGAATCTTCCCGGACCAGGGATCGAACCTGTGTCCCCTGCGTTGGCATGCGGATTCCTATCCACTATACCACCAGGGAAGTCCTCTTATGCTTTTAAAGTGAAAAATTCACTGGCATGCACAATGTTATGGAACCGTTATTACTATCTAGTTCCAGAGCATTCCCATCACCCACAAAAGAAAACCCTAACCCCATGACCAGTCACCCTCATTCCCACTCCCCCAGCCCCAGGCCACCGTTAATCTGCTTTCTGTCTCTATGGATTTGCCTGGACATTTCATATAAATGGGATCATATAATATGTGACCTCTGAGCTTCATCCATGCTGTAGTGCATATCAGAACTTCATTCCTCTTTTTTTTTTTTTGCCTGTACTGCAAGGTTCGCGAGATCTTAGTCCCCAGACCTGGGATTGAATCCAGGCCAGCAGTGAGAGCTTGGAATCCTCACCAACTGCCAGGGAATTCCCCACTTCATTTCTTTTCATGGCTGAGTAATATTTCGTTGTATGGATGGGGTGCATTTTGTTTATCCATTCATCTACTGATGGACACTTGGTTATTTCCGCCTTTTGGCGATTGTGACTGGTGGTGCTATGAGCATTGCATACAAGGGTTGGTGTGAAAACCTATTTTCAGTTCTCTTGGTAAATGTCTAGGAGCAGAATTATTTGATCACATTGTACTTCTATGTTTAAATGATTAAGAAACTGCCAGATTGTTTTCCAAAGTGCCTGCCCATTTTTCATTTCCATCAGAAGTGTGTGACGGCTCCTTATTTCCCCACATTCTCATCAACATCTATTATTTCCAAGTTGGTTTTTTTTTTTTTTTGAGTCTGGTCATCCTGGTGAGTGTGAAGTGGTATCTCAGGGGGCTTGATTTGCATTTCCCCCAAGACTAATGATGGTGAGCATCTTTTCATGTGCATATTGCCATTTATACATCTTCTCTGGAGAAATGTCCATTCAAGTCTGTTGCCCAGTTTTCACTGGGTTCTCTTTTTATTATCGAAGTGTGAGTGTTCTTCATACATTCTACATATTAATCTCTTGTCAGATGTATGATTTGCAGATCTTTTCTCCTACTCCGTAGGTTGCCTTTTCCATCTCCTAAGAGTCCTTTATCAAAGAAAACTTAAATTTCACGGAGTCCAATCTATGTGTTTTCCTTTGGTCCCTTGCGCTTTAGGTTCATATCTAAGAATTCTCCTTGTCTTTGACGCCCCCTCTTGCAGGCACGGGCTTCCCAGGTAGCTCAGTGGTAAAAAAATCCACCTGCCAATAAAGGGGAAGCTGGAGAAGCAGGTTGGGTCCCTAGGTGGGGAGGACCCCCTGGAGAAGGAAATGGCGTCCCTCACCAGAATTCTTGCCTGGGGAATCCCGTGCACAGAGGCGCCTGGGGGTCTACAGTCCATGGGGTTGCAAAGTGCTGGACACGACTGATCCACACACGCACACACACACACACAGATACACACTTGCAGGTGTCTCTCCCCATCCTCGCCGCTGCACAGCCTCTCCCTCCCGCCAGCGTTGACCTCCCCACCCATCAGTTCCTGTTGGGGCATCAGCCGTCCAACCCTGTCTCCGCACTGGGAGGCCTGCTGGCAGACACGGAGCCGCTCCCATCAGTGCTTAATAACCGAGCGCTCGGAACCTTGGCAGCCACGCGGGAAACCTCGCCCGCAGGCACCCGCCCCTTGGCCACATCGAGCGCCACTCCCCTATGGCCACGCGTGGGAGCCCGCAAATTTCCAGGCGGGGAAACCACAATACGGAGGGAGCAGGAGGGAACCTGCCTGGTCCCTGGGTTGGGGTGATGGCAGAGGTCGCCTCCCTCAAGCTGCTTCTGGCTCTGTCCCTGCCCTGGGCTGACCCTGGCGGGCGAGAACCGCCTGCAGGCAAGGCGGTTCCGGATGCAACCGTAACATCCAGGAGCAGAGAAGAAAAATATTCTGCGGCCAGCAAGCTGGGCCGGGAGGGATGGGGAGGGGGACAGGCGGGCCAGGGAGGAGGGGCGGGGCGGGTTTCTTTACCAGCCTGGGTGTGCTTTCGGGTGGGAGGCTGGAAGGGTGGAGTGGCACACAGCAAACGGAAAAACGTCTTACAGGTCTTGACCAGGTTCTGCTCTGCCTCCAGCTAGCTGTGCAGCCTGGGGCTCTCCAGCCAGTTTCTCCAACCGTGGGATGGGGCTAGTTAGTGGCTGAGACGGTAGAGAATCTGCCTGCAGTCCCAGAGACTCTGGTTCGATCCCCGGGTCAAAAAAATCCCCTGGAGAAAGGAATGGCTACCCTACTCTAGTACTCTTGCCTGGGAAATCCCTTGGACAGAGGAGCCTGTTGGGCTACAGCCCACGGGGTTGCAAAGAGTCGGACACAACTGGGTGACTAACACACACACACACACACACCCCTCCTTGGGTGTTGTGAGAGGTGAAGAGGGTGCCTGGCTCTGGAAGCACACACCTTAGGAAGCTGTGCGTAACCTCATCCTCAATAATATGAAAGCATGGTTTGTTCAAGAGCACAGGGAGACTGGCTCCGCCCAGGGGGCCGGGTGGGGGCACCTGTGTCTCCCTAACTGCTCACCTTCCTCTCTTCTCGTCCCTGTCTTCCCAGCTCTCCTGTTTCTCGCCCTCCTCCTCCTCCTCTTTTCTTAGTTGCCACGTGAGATCTAGTTCCCTGACCGGGGATCCAACCTGGTCCCCCCACCCCACATCAGGGTCCCAGAGTTTTAGCCACTGGACCACAGGGGAAGTTCCTCCCTTTCTCTTCTGTCTCATCTCTCCCTGTCTGGCCGGCTGTCACTGTCTCTCTGTATCTCTCACGGTCCAGATCCCCTAGACCAGGCCTGCATCAGCCGGCTCAGCCCGGGCCTGACCAGTGTCTTAAGCCCACATTTCCGTGAGACAAAGTCCAATCTAATCTCCCTGAAGCCGCCCCCACCCCCACCCCCGTGGCCTCAGGGTGAGGATCCAGGCAGCTTGGGTCTCTCACTTGCTGCCTGGAAAACCCAAACAGCTTAAGAGTCTCTCTCTAACCTCCAAAAGCCCAGCAGATCAAAACCCACAGTCTTGGACACACCGGTTCCCCCTCCCCCATGATTCGTTTAGATGGGGAAACTGAGGCCTATGTAGGGCTTCCCAGGTGGCTCAGACAGTAAATGAGGGAGACCTGGGTTAGATCTCTGGGTCGAGAAAATCCCCCTGGAGAAGGGAATGGCTACCCACTCCAGTATCTTGCCTGGGGAATCCCATAACAGAGGAGCCTGGCAGGCTACAGCCTGTGAGGTCACAGAGAATCGGACACGAGTGAGTGACTGACTTTCAGGCCTTTGTCATGAAGACTCTTGTCCAGAGCCGCCAGCCCCAGAGCCATCCCTCATCATCCTTGTCCAGCCTCTAGGGTCTGTGGTTCTCAGGTGGCCCGTCCACCTCTTCACCCCTGGCCCTGGCCTGCCCCATGAATGGTAATCGACCTGGTTCCACCCAGACAGGCCAGGCAGTGACACTCCCACCTCCCAGCTGGCCGATGGCCCGGGCTGTGTCCCAGTGGCATTGGCAGCTGCCTAGTGCCAGCCGGAAATGGGGACCAGAGGGTGGGGTCTGAGGTGGGTCCCACAGTGTTCCCACTCTTGCTGGCTTTCATCATGGTGTGTGCGGGGGTGGGGCAGGGAGGGAGCCACTTTTCAGACTGAGGGTCCCTTCTTCTGGAAGCATCTCCCGCTGCCTCCCAAACTCCTGGGGACCCCCAGCTCTGAGCATGTCCCTCTGGGCTGGCCTTGACCCTGTGGAACCATAGGTACCCCTGTGGGGGGTATCTGTGCTGGGCTGGGACTCTCTCAAGCTGAGGCCTTGAACACTGACCCGCATAAGGCAGGCAACTGATGGTGGCCCGGTGACCAAATGCGTGAACAAGTGTGTGATTTACATGCATCCTGGAGCCATGGAAACATAGGCCTAAACACTGAAGCTGGAATCCTGAGCGTCCCTCTCCCCCCAGGGGCTCCCACTGTAGCCTGCATCTGAAGCCTGAAGTGAATAATACATTCCAGGGAGGGAAGGACATTTGACAATGTGTGTCTGCGCCCCCGGGCCTCCCACGTGGCGCAGTGGTAAAGAATCTGCCTGCCAAGGCAGGAGATGCAGGGGACGCGGGTTCCGTCTCTAGGTTGGGAAGATCCCCTGGAGGAGGAAATGGCAACACAATCCGATATTCTTGCCTGGAAAATTCCATGGACAGAGGAGCCTGGTGGACTACAGTTCATGGGGTCACAAAGAGTTGAACACACCTGAGCGTGTAGCATACACGAGCCTGTCTGCACCCGACCCCGACTCCAGCTCAGGTAGAGTGCAGTCCCAGGCCCAGGCCCTGGAGCCCCAGGTTAGGGTTCACATCTAGCCTCTGTCACTCATTGACTTGGATCACCATTTTGCTTCTCGGAACCTCAGTTTGCCCATCTGTAAAATGGAAATGGTGCCCTTGTTTCAGGGTTGTTGTGGGAGTAAGTGAATCTGTGTGAAGCTGGGTCAGGCCTGTCTTCAAGTGTGAATGGTAAACCTCCTCCTCTGACAAGGTTTGAAATTATAGAGATAAAATCAGAGACCGAGAGAGAGCAGTTGCATCAGAAGGAAGCTGGTACACTTGGTTGGGAAAGGAGGGTGGGGTGTAAGGCTCCCTCCCAGACTCGGTTGCCTCTTGACTTCCTGGTGACACTTTACTCAGATCAAGAGCCTCTTCAGTTTCCCGTCTGTGAAATGGGACCAAGCAGGCATCCGTGACTCTTCATTCCCCACCATGCACCAGCGAAGTTGCTCCAGAATCCCCCCTTCCCCACCTAGTCCAGCCCCATCATTGATGGGGCCAGCGCAGACACCCCCGTCCTCCCCGCTCCTGCTGTCTCTTCCCTGTGTGGAGACCCGAGTCAGACGCATCCTTCCTTTCTTCAGAACCTCCATGACCCCCACCTCCCTCAAGGTAAAAGCCGAAGTCTTCCTTGAGGCCACAGGCCCTGCTGGCCCTGCTGCTCCCACTTCCTTTCTCCTCCTAACCCTGACTGAATCACAGTCGTGTCCCCCTCTTTGCGACCCCATGGACTATAACCTACCAGGCTCTTCTGTCTGTGGGATTCTCCAGGCCAGAAGACTGGAGTGGGTTGGCGTGGCCTCCTCCAGGGGATTTTCCCGACCCAGGGATCCAGCCTATGCAGGCCCTCTGCATAGACGAGCAGATTCTTTATTGCTGAGCCACGAGAGACGCTCTGGTCACATTCAGCCTCCTCAAAACCCCTGCAAAAAGTCTGGAATTTTCCTGCCTCAGGGACTTTGCACGTGCAGTGCCTCCACCTGGGACCATCTTTCCGGAGTCACCCAAGTGTTTTCTGAAGCTCCTTCAGGTCTTGGCTCTACTCCTGCCCACCTGCCCTTTCTTGCTCTCCTACCTTCAGGAGTCTCGATTTTCTTCACAGTGTCAGGTTAATGAGCTCACAACTCAGATGCCTGCTGTCAAGCCCTGGGCTGGTAGCTGGGGACCGTGGAGGTATCCACGCTCTTGTGGGACTCGAGGTCTGGAGGAAGGGAGAGAGATGGACAGTACAGATCAAATGGGGCACAGGACCAGAGGGAGGGTCTTTCCAGAGTGAACAGTCATGGAGGGCCTCCTGGAAGAGGTGACATTGGGGTCCAGGTCTGAATGAGGGGAAGGAGAGAGCAGGAAGTGTGGTGAGAAGGTTCCAGACAGAGGCAAAGACTCTGCCCTGGGAATGAGCTTGTTGGCAAGGAGGCTGTGGAGTGAGATGATGGGGGTGGGGCAGCAGGGCTGGACCTCATGGGACTCTGAGGGCCATGGGCAGTTTATTGTTTTGTTTTGTTTTTTTCTTTTTTTTTGCCACACCGCACAGCATATGGGATCTTAGTTCCTCCACCAGGGATCAAACCCTCACCCCCTGCCTTGGAAGCTCAGAATCTTAACCACTGGACTGCCCGGGAAGTCCCAAGGTGATGGTCTTTACCTTAGAAACAATCAGTGGGGGCTTCACTGGCCCCAGTGGATAAGACTCCACGCTTCCATTGTAGGGGATGCAGGTTCAATCCCTGGTCAGGGAACTAAGGTTCTGCCTGTCACACAGTGCAGCCAAAAAAAAAAAAAAGCAAGCAGGCACCCCGGGAGAGTCTCAGGGGCAAGGGCGGAGGACTTGATTTGTGTCTCCAAGGTAAAGATGTGACCCCATATGCACTCACTCTGACAGCAGGATATCTCTCACTCATCCACAGCTGGAGAAATAGAGGTTCAGAGATGTGAAGAGAAGCCTCCCTAGGTCCAATCTCCCCTGCCTGCAGCCTTCAATCCCCTCCCCTGCACCCCGCCACACCCCCCCCCACGCGGCCCAGTTGCAGATGGGGAAACTGAGGCCGGAGGTGCTGTCCCCTGGGAACAGAGCCCGCCCCCCTCCAGGCTCCCTGCCCTTCCACCGAGGAACCACACCAGGGGACTTTCTCACGGGGAGGAAGCAGCAGCAGCTGGTTGCACAAGTGGGTGGCCAAAGCCGCAGGCCTGGGTTTCAGTTTGCAAATAGCATCCGGGCCCAACTGCCTGCTGCAGCCGGGGAGCTTTGCTGGACCGCTGCCTACAGGAGAGTATCTGAGCTAAGGGGACACCTAACCTACTGGCTCAGAGAGGCAGAGTGCTGCTGGGGCCTGGGGATGGTCAGGGGTCAGGAGCCTGGGGGTGCGCTGGCCCCTCATCCTCATTTAGCCTCAGTCACTCGTTCAATCAACAGCTATCGTATACTTCATGCTTGCTGTATTGGCACATTTTATTTTCCCAGTGAGTGTATATTACGTGCATGCCAGGCTGTGTACCAGGTATTCACTCGCTTAAACGTCATCCCGTAATCCTCTGCAGCAATGTTTGAGCTCCCTGTGGTGGCCGTAACAGGTGGCCATAAACCTGATTCTTAACATAATAACAATGCATTCCCTGACAGTTCAGGAGGCCAGAAGTCTGAAATCAAGGTGTGGGCTGAGGGGGCAGGGGGATGGTTTCTTCTGGGGGTTCTGAAGGAGAATCTACCGCTTGCCTCTCTCCTGGCTGCTGGTGGCCGCCAGGAACCCTTGGCATTCCTTGGCTTGCAGCCGCATCCTTCCAGCCTCTGGCTCTGTCTTCTCCCGGTCTCTCTTTGCCTTCTCCTTTTCTATCTCTTTCAAGGACAGCTGTCATTGGATTTAGGGTCACCCTAGCCCAGGTTGATCTTTTTAGAAAAGTCATGTGCTTGTTTATTTTTGGCTACACCGGACCTTCGCTGCTCCGCACGGACTTCTCTCTAGTTGCAGGGGGCAGCGTCACTCTCCCTGCAGTACCTGGGTCTCTCACTGCAGTGGCTCCTCCGGCTGCAGAGCGCAAGCTCAAGGTGCACGGGCCTCAGTAGTTGTGGGCACAGGCTCCGTCGCTCTGCGGCGTAGGATCTTCCCAGATCAGGGATTCAACCTGTGTCCCCTGCATTGTCAGGCAGATTCCCAGCCCCTGGGCCACCAAGGAAGTCCCTGATCCAGGCTGATCTTGTCTCAAGATCCTCAACTAATTACATCTGCAAAGACCCTTGTCCCAGTGAGGTCACGTTCGGAGGTTCTGGGTAGATATATTTCTGGAGGGACCATGATTCGACCCTCTCCAAGCAGATATTATCAACTCTACACGTCAAAGAACTGAGGCACGGAGGTATCATGTCGTGCTGATTTGAAGGACTAGGACTTAAACCCCAGCCCGTTGGAGCCTAGATCTGTTCACTTCACTGTTCTGGAATCACCTCCAGTCTGCTCTGTGCCAAGTCTTCACCAGGAGCTGGGGACACAGAGGGGAACAAGACTTACAGTATCAGGGACACAGCTTTTGAACCTCAGGCTGATGGCTGTTTCACTTTAGGGTGTGATCTTAAGATTGAGAGTCTCCCCTGAGACCCGGAATGGTTATCCTCTGGAAGACATGTCTACCTGGTACCAATGAATGGGACCTTATTTGACAATAAGTTCTTTTCAGGGCTTCCCAGGTGCCTCAGTGGTAGAGAATCTGCCTGCTAGTGCAGGAGGTTCAGGAGATAAGGGTTCGATCCCTGGGTGGGGAAGATCCCCTGGAGTAGGAAATAACAACTCATTCCAGTATTCTTGCCTGGAAAATCCCATGGACAGAGGAGCCTGGTGGGCTACAGTCCATAGGGTCTCAAAGAGTCAGATGCAACTGAGCAACTGAACACAGATATAATTAAGGTAAGGATCTTGAGATGAGCTCATCCTGGATTAGGATGGGTCCTAAATCTAATGACAAGTGTCCCAGTAAAATGAGAGAAAGGAGGGGGAAGAGACAGCTATATAGAGACAGAGGCAGAGCCTGGAATGATGCTGCTATAAGCCAAGGGGTGCTAAGCATTGCTGCCAGCTAGTCAGAGGCCAGGAGACAGGCCTCAGATAGATTCTCCCCAGGAAACTCCCACACTTCCTCTCATCCAAATAACTTGCTCCCTGTCTCCCCGCAGCTCTCCCAGCCCTGAGACAGGGTGCCTACCCCTGGGGCATTCTGGCCAGGAGTAGAGAGGCCTGTCTTTGGGGGATTTCAGGGTTGTAGAAACTCCAGATGGTTTCCTAAAGTGTTGGAAAGTCTGAGTTTCGTATGAATCTGTGACTTGGGAAACACTGGTTTTGTTGGGTTTTTGTAGCGTTTGTCGATCAAACAGCATCCCACTGGAGCTTCAGTTTGCGTCTTCCTTATCTCCTATTGATTCTGAACATCTCGCCACACGGATTTCCTCCGCGGCTTCTTCCTACTGTTTTTGATGAGTCAGGCATGCATGCATGCTAAGTCACTTCAATTGAGTCCGACCCTTTGTAACCCTATAAACTGTATCCCACCAGACTCCTGTGTCCAAGGGATTCTTGAGGCAAGAATAACGCAGTGGGTTGCCATTTCGTCCTCCAGGGGATCTTCCCAACTCAAGGATCGAGCTGAGGTCTCCTGAGTCCCCTGCGTTGGCAGGCAGGTTCTTGACTGCTAGCGCCACCTGGGAACCGTTTCTATGATTAGTCATAGGAGTTTCCTATATGCGTTTCATACTATTCCTCTGTCAGTCCAGGGTGTTGCAGATGTCCTCCCCTTGTTTACAGTTTGTCTCTTTACTTTCTTCAAAGTACCTTTGGTTTACAGAAAGTCTTAATATATACAAGTTGATGAATATATTGTTGTATAGTATACAACATCTCGGGCTTCCTTCGTGTCTCAGATGGTAAAGAATCTGCCTGCAATGCAGAAGACCTGGGTTTGATCCCTGGAAAAGGGAATGGCAACCCACTCCAGTCTTCTTGACTGGGAAATCCCATGGACAGAGGAGCTTGATGGGCTATAGTCCATGGGGTCGCGAAAGACTCGGAAACAGCTGAGTGACTGGCATACACATAGAGTGCCTTGGTGTTCTTTACGGGGAAATCTTTCTTTACTGAAGTTCACCTATATTTCCCACCAAGACATTCAAGCTTTATTCAAGCTCTTTTTTTCCCCATATTGTCCCTTCACCCACATGAAGCTGAGTTTTGTGTGATGTTAAGGATCCAACTTAATTGGACTCCCACTTCCCAGATTCTTTTATGAGATACTCTCCCTTCCCCACTACTAGGACAGATCTTCTCCACTTTGGAGCAAAATCTCTGACCTGCATTGGCTGTACGGAGGCATTTAGTTCCAATCCATTGGTCAACGCGTCTCTCCCTGTGCCTCTTACTCAATCATAGCTTCTGTAATGGCTTTCAGGATCTGGTAGGGCAGGTAACACCACCCTGTTCAGAAGCATCCTTGCAACTCTCGGTTCTTCTAGTTAAAAATTTGACTCATCAAGTTCCAGGGGGGAGTCACAATCCTGTTTGACTTTGACTGGGGCTGTTAAAACTCCAGATGGGGAGAATCAGCATCTTGAGCCTCAACCTCACTGCCCATGAGTATGGTACACCCCACCATCCCTGCCACGTCCTTAGAGTCTCAGTACAGCTGCCTCTGTTTCCCTGAAGGGCTGAGAACATCAATTGTTTCATTTATTACTCTTCCCTGATGCAGGGGGCCCTCCATCTGATTTTCTGTTTTACTACAGCATACTTGTTTTCACGTTGAGGGTTGTTTTCATGCATGGTATTTTTTCATTTCTGTCTGTTTCTTTTCTGAATTTTGTTTTGCTCTGTTCACATGGCTGGCATATTTTCCTGCCCAGTTTGGGGTGCACATCAAGCTCATTTTAAGCTCCTGGCCTATCTGCCCTTCCGTTCTCGCTCTCAGTGGAAGCCATGGTTCAGAACTGTTTCCTGGTGAAATGATGGGTTTCTCCAAATCTGATCTTTTTGATTCCAGCCCACTTTCTCAGGAACATCAACAAAAATGGTGGCTCAGATGGTAAAGAATCTGCAATGCAGATGACCTGGGTTTGATCCCTGGGTGGGGAAGATCATCTGGAGAAGGAAATGGCAACCCACTCCAGTATTCTTGCCTGGAGAATCCCATGGGCTACAGTCAATAGGGTTGCAAAGAGTCAGACGCAACTGAGTGCCTAACATTCAGTGATAAGGCCAGCTGAAGTATTCCAGTCTCCGATAGTGAGATGCGTCCCCAAGTCCCCTGAGACCTTAGGCCAGCTCTTCTCCCTTCCCCTCCTTCCCTAGTTCCAGCTCCCCTTCCCGCATCTCCCAGGGAGGCAGCTGATGGAGGTGGGGGCCACTCTGTCTGTTTCAAGTGCCTCCCCAGGGGTAAGGGGCAGTCCCCTGCTCAGGCCATTCTGCCAGCAGGTGTGGGAGTGTGCATCGCGTGTTCTCGCAATGGCTGCAGCGGGGATGGGGGGATGCCAGGAACAGAATTCCTGGCCACCCCCTCTAGGCTGTCTGGCGCCTCCATCTCAGGCCCAGGTCATTCTCAGAATTTTCTCGGCATCCCCCACTCGGGTGCCTCTGGGCCAGTCTCCAGGAAGAGCTGAGATTTTCCTGGATCCTGGACATCAGGCCTGGGATCAGCCTCAGGAGCCCAGAGGTCATTTAAAAATGCTCTCTGTCATGGAAACTTTCAAACATGCCCAGCAGTTAAGAATGCACAGTGACCCGAGGGCCATCCCCAGATTCACAGTGACGCAGGTTACACTCTCCTCATGTCCATGACGCTACCCACCCTTGCCGTGACCTTATAAGGTTCATGTTTATCCCAAGGTCATGCCCCTCATCCAAGATGTGACATTCTTCTTACAGGACAAGCCTGACCTCTGAAACTCACCAGAAACTTGGATCCCTTTCATTCCTTGCCTCCCAGCCTTTGGGGCCCTACCTGCACCTCTCTATCCTGAGGGTTCCAGCCTATGTCACAGCGGCAGGTTGGGAGCTGGGACCTCAGCTTCCCCGTCTGTATGTCAAAGGGGCACCAGTCTGGCTGGGGGTGGGGAGGGATCCACAGGGCAGATGCGGGAGGGTGGGATGAATGCCCCCAGATCTCTCTCCCCACCCCCTGTCCTTCCTACTGTTTCTCCATCTCTCTTCTCTGTCTCTCCACCACCTTTTTCTCTCACTCTCTTTCTCTATTTCCATTTCTGTCTCTCCTCATTTCCCTCTCTCCCTGGCTCTCATCCCTATCTCCCTTCCTGTCTCTCTCACCTTCTCACTCCTTATCTCCGTGTGTCTGTCTGTCTGTCTCTCACTATCTTTGTCTCACTCTTTGTGTGTGTCTCTCTCCTTATCTTTCTTTGTTAACATTTTTTTTACTGGCGTATAGTTGATTTACAATGTCAGTTTCTTGCCGTCCAGCAAAGTGAACCAGCGATTGTTGCTGTTGTCCAGTCACCAGTTGTGTCTGATTTTGCCACCCCATGGACGGCAACACACCGGGCCTCCCTGTCCCTCACCATCTCCTGGAGTTTGTCCAAATTCATGTCCATTGAATCAGTGAGGCCCTCCAACTATCTCATCCTCTGTCGCCCTCTTTTCCTTCTGTCTCCCATCTTTCCCAGCATCAGGGTCTTTTTCAATGAATCGGCTGTTTGCATCAGGTGGCCAAAGCATTGGAGCTTCAGCTTCAGCATCAGTCCTTCCGATGAGTATCAGCTATACGTATACACATATCCACTCTTTTCCCACATGGGCCGTTACAGAGTTCTTTTGTTTCACATTAATTTATTTGACTGCAGTGGGCCCTAGTTGAGGCAGGCAGGCTCTTCACTGTGGTGTGAGTGTTTCTCTCTAGTTGTCGGGTGCACCATGGCATTTGGGAGTCTTGATTCCCCCACCAGGGATTGAACCCATGACCCCTGTGTTGGAAAGCACTCCCTCTTTTTTCTGTATCCCTGTCTCTCTCTTGTCTCTATGTCTCCGTCTGTCTTGCAGGTTTATTGAGTCCGCTGTCTGATCTCCCTGCAACCCTTACCTCTCCCCTGGGAGTCTGAGCTGCAGAGAGATGGACGAGCTCTTGTTGAACCTCCAGAGAATGGTTGACAGGCTGGACTTTCTGATGAGGTCAGAATTACACACACTGGGCCCAACCTGGACCTGGCCACCTTGCCCTGACCCTGTGAAACCCCTCCCTGCTCCTGCTGGTCACACCACTGAGTCTCCAAAGCAGCCTCCCCAGATTCCCTCGCCAGGCCAGGGGCTCCCCCACTGGTCACCCTGAGTCCAACTCCTGGTGATCCAGAGACTCCAGGATCCCAGGACAACAGCCTGGGGCTCCTCACCACCCTCAAGATTGTTCTAGAATAGAAGCAGCCCCAGGACTAGACCTTGGTCAAGAGGCAGCTGTGCACTGGGGTGAGGCTGGGACAGAGCTGCTGCCTCATCAGGGTGGTCTTGGCCTCGCAGAGCCTGTACATTAACAGTCTGGGCATTTGGGCAATGGTGAGATATGTGAGCTAGACTTTAAGTTGGCTTTCATTAGTGTAAAATAAATAAACGCATCAGAAAGATACTCAGTCCAGCCCAGGCTTTATTTATCCTATCCTGATGGCACTTACTGCATCACCCCAACCAACCTGATCCCCACAAGAGCCCCACGCAGCAGATGGGGGTCATTACCCCCATAGTACAGATGAGAAAACTGAGGCAGAGTCTCAGGGCAGCTGTGACAGCTATAATGTCTCTATTTCCAAACGGATTGCTTTTTAACCTTTTTTCTGTTTTTATATTATGGTGTGCTCACATATCTTTCACAAATGCTTCATATATAGCATGTTTTTATTAACACAACTTAAAATACAGGTTTAAAAAAAATTATGTATTTATTTGGCTACACTAGGTCTCAGTTGTGGCCTGTGGGATCTTTAGCTGTGGCATATGGGATCTAGTTCCCTGACCAGGAATCAGACCCAGACCCCTTGCACTGGGAACGTGTACCCACTGGACCACCGGGGAAGTCCCAGATGTCTTTGATTTTGAAGGGAGAAAAAGAATATCTGCTGGCTCATTTGGACTGCTAGAGTATATAGTAAGAAACGGAGGACAAATGCAGGATACTGGAAATGCATTTGAAATAAAGAGATCAGAAATTTAAAACAACCATGGAAACATAGAGACTGCTGTATCAAAACTTCATGGTGACCACAAATGAAACAATCGAGACTAAATAAACACAGAGAAAAGAAAAAGGAATCCAAGCACAACATGGAAAATAGTCATCGAATCACAAGAGAAAAGAACACAAGAGGAAAGGCGCAAAAAGACCTACAAAAACAAATCCAAAATGATTAACAAAATGACAATAAGAACATACGTATCAATTATTCCCGTAAATGTACAGCAGATTAAATGTGCCAGTTAAAAGATACAGACTGCCAGAATAGATACAAAAACGAAATCCATATGTATGTTGTTTGCGAGAGGCTCTTCAGATCTAGAGACACATACAGAGACACATACAGACTGAAAGCGAGAGGATGGAGAAGGTATTCCATGCAGATGGAAATCAAAAGAAAGCTGAAGCACCAATACTCATATCAGACAGAAGAGACTTTAAAATAAAGATGGTTAGGAAATTCCCTGGGGGTCCAGCACTTGGGACTCCAGTCTTTCACTGCTGAGGGTGCAGGTAACTAGGAACCTGCAAGCCACTCAGTGTGGCCCATAAATAAAATAAAAATACTGTTACAAGAGATATAGTAAGATATCACTTTTCTTCCTCACACAGACTTCCAATAATAATGCATTTAGATTTTTGTTCTTATGTTGCCTCATCCCCTGACCCTGTCCCCCACCCCCAAAGTCTCAAAATAAAATATATACCTATTTTTTAAAGTTTTATATATTTTTGGCCGTGTCGGGTCTTCGTCGCCACATCGGGTTGTTTTCAAGTTGGGGCAAGCAGGGTACTTCGTTGCAGGGCACGGGCTTCTCACTGCCGTGGGCTCTCTTGCTGCGGCTCCTGGGCTCTAGAGCACAGACTCAGTAGTTGCGGTGCATGGGGTTAGTTGCTCTGCGGCATGTGGGATCTTCTCAGATCAGGGATCAAACCTGTGTCTCTTGCCTTGGCAGGCAGATTCTCTGTCACTGAGCTACCAGGGAAGCCCAGCATATACCTATTTTTAAGGTCTACTTGGTTAGGTTATAATTCACATACCATAGAGTACAGTTAGATGAGTTTTGACAAATGCATAGTCTTGAAACTGTCAATCTGGATATATTTCCGCAACCCCAAAGGTTCCATTGGGCCCCTTTTGCAACCAACTCCTCCCCGACGGCAGGTATACAATAAAGCGATGAGTCCTGAGTGAGCTCATTCATCGTTTGCCACTGGATACAGAGAGTCAGAGTTAAAGATTCAGCTGGAGGGAGATGGGGACCTGTCATGCCACAGTCCCCCTTGGCTGAGCCCAGAGCGAGCCCAGGGCCTGGGGTGAGGGGTCTGCCTGAAGACAGCCACAGTTGGCCAAAGTCCCATTTTACAGCCAGTACTACTGAGGCTAGAGACAAATGCCTCAGTGGGTCCTGTGGCCTCAGTTCTGGCCCTGGATGTTGGGTTTTCATCTCCTCATCTCAAAAGTGAAAATTCAGAGGCTTCCTTGGTGGTCCAGTGGCTAAGACTCCAGACGCCCAGTGCAGGGGGCCTGGGTTCCCTCCCTGGTCAGGGGACTAAGGCCCTAACGCTGCAACTAAGACCTGGTGCCGCCAAATAAATTCATTAAAATTAATTTTAAAAGAATTTTTTAAAAAGGAAAAGTGGGTGTTGTTATACACTGAATGCTTATATCCCACATACATAGCCGCTCAGTCGTGTCCGACTCTTTGCGACCCCATGAACTGTAGCCCACCAGGTTCCTCTGTCCATGGAATTCTCCAGGCAAGAATACTGGAGTGGGTTGCCACTCTCTTCCCCAGGGGATCTTTCTAACCCAGGAATTGAATGCAGGTCTCCCACACTGCAGGCAGGTTCTTGACTGTCTGAGCCACCAGGGATATACGCCCCCAAAATTCATAAACTGAAATCCCAATCACCAGAGTGTTGCTATAAAGAGATGAGCCTTTGAGAGGTAATCAGGCCATGATGGTGCAACTCCCATTGATGGGATTAGTGCCCTTCTAAGACTTGAGAGAGCCTGTTTTGTGCTTTCTGCCATGTGAGGATGTAATTAGAAGGCAGCTGTGTGCAAACCAGGAAGTGGGCTTTCACCAGACTCCTGGTACCTCGATCACGGACTCTCCAGCCTCTCAGACTGAGAAATAAATGTCTATTGTTTAAGCTCCCCAAACTCTGGTATTTTTGTCATAGCTTCCCTGGTAGCTCAGAGGTTAAAGCGTCTGCCTGCAATGTGGGAGATCCAGGTTCGATTCCTGGGTTGGGAAGATCCCCTGGAGAAGGAAATGGTAACCCACTCCAGTATTCTTGCCTGGAGAATCCCATGGACAGAGGAGCCTGGTGGGCTACAGTCCATGGGGTCACAAAAAGTCGGACACAGCTGAATGTCTTCACTTTCACTTTCACCCCAAACTAAAATCTGCTGCATCCTGGAGTCAACTACAAGTCCTCATCCAGCTGTTTCTTCCTCTGGATCCTGTTTCCAGCTAATGGGGCTTTTTGAAAAAATATAGTTGATTTACAATATTGTGTTCGTTTCAGGTGTACCACAAAGTGATACAGTTATATATGTATATTTCAGACTGTTTTTCATTATGTGTTATTAGAAGACATTGAATATCATTTTCAGACTCTTTGTGGCCCCATGGACTGTAGCGTGCAAGGCTCTTCTGTCCATGGAATTTTCCTGGCAAGAATACTGGATCAGGTTGCCATTTCCTCCTTCAGGGGATCTTCCCAATGCAGGGGTAGAACCCACATCTCCTGCATTGGCAGGTGGATTTTTCCCACTAGCTCCACCTGGGAAGCCCTATAGTTTCTTATGCTGTACAGTAAATCCTTATTGCTTACCTATTATAGCTTATCTGTTTATATCATAAAGTCCTATACTTCTCATATATCACTCCCACCCTCCCTTTCCCCTTTGGTAACCATAAATTTGCTTTCTATGTCTGAGTCTGTTTCTGATTTGTATACAGATTCATTTGTATTCTTTTTTAGATTCTGCATATAAGTGATACCATATAATATATGCCTTTCTTTGTCTGACTTACTTCACTGAGCATAATATTGTCCAGGTCCATTCTTGTTGATGCAAATGGGAATATTTAATTCTCTTTTATGGTTGAGTAATAGTCCACTGTGTATATATCTTCTTAAGCCAGTCATCTGTGGACAATCACTTGGGATGTTTCCGTGTCTTGGCTGTTGTAAACAGTGCTGCTGTGAACATTAGGGAGCATGTGTCTTTTCAAGTTCACTTTCATCTTTTCCAGATATATACTCAGGAGTGGGATTGCTGGGTCATATGGTGTGTGAGCACACTTGCTAAGTTGCTTCAGTCATGTCTGACTCAGACTCCATGGACTGTACCCCACCAGCCAGGAACACTGGAGTGGGCTGCCATGCCCTCCTCCAGGAGGTCTTCTCAACCCAGGGATGGAACCCTCATCTCTTACATCTCCTGCATTGGCAGATGGGTACGTTACCACCTGTGCCACCTGGGAAGCCCGGGTCATATGGTAGCTCTGTGGTTTTTGATTCTTTGTTTTTAAGGAAGCTTCATACTGCTTTCTATAGTGGCTACACCAATTTATATTCCTATTCCTGATGGTTTGGGGAGGTGGCTATTGGCACTCACAGGTGTCAACAGCTACTGTTACTATTATAGGGGTCCCTCACCCCCCAGCCCTGGTTCTTGCCTCTGAGACCTCCCAGCTGGACACCCTGAAGCTCTTCTCTCTCCCTCCTGACCCCACCTAGCAGCCTGTGTGCCCATCCCATTCCTCCTGCATCTTCTGAGGTGGCCAGGACATCATGGGAGAGCAGGGTATGCCCGGGAGGCAGACGACTCTGGAAATTCCAGGGCAGAGGCAGGGCTGGGTGCTGTTTGTCTTGCCTTCGCCAGGGCAAGGCTTCCGAGTTTGTTCTGGGGCTTTCGTCCTTTTCCATGTGGGCGATTCAGGACGCAATGTCCTGCCCAACTTGCCACTCAACCTTGGTGATCCTAAACCTAGCCTTACTGACTATCTGTGGGAGTCTGCAAATTGTCAAAGCAACTGTGGGTGGTATGAAAAGAGCCCTTGAAATCATGTTCCTTCCCACGCTGGGACCTTTGCACATGCTGTGCACTCCCCTCCAACTCTTTCCCCTCTGTTTATACCTATATATCTCCCTTTCCTGGTCTCTGTCAGCTCCCTTCAGGAAGCCCTTCTGGAGTCCACACTGGTGGTCCTAGCACTTGGCGGGGGCTGTCTTCCTTTGGCAGGTCCTGTCCAAGTTATAATTTTGCACTTATCCATCTCCTTTGTTTATGAAGAGTCCTGGGCAGGCAAGGATTGGGGTACTTGGCAAATAGTAAGTATTCAATAAAGAGTGATGGGATCAATCATTGAATTTGATAACTACTTATTGAATCCCATCTTCCATTCATTCAGTAACTCTTTCTCGAGCCCTGCAGGGCACCAGGCCAGACTCTGACTTCTGGGAGACACGGTGAATGAAGAAATTTGGACTCTGGGAGATGGTGAGGGACAGGGAAGTTTGACGTGCTCCAGTTCATGCGGTCACAAAGATTCGGACACAACTTGGACCCCCAACCCTTCTGTGGACCCCTGTGGTCCAGAGGCTCTTGCAGACAATTCTAGTGAAACTCTTGAGTAATGGAGCTATTTTTGTCACCCAGGCTCTGGTTCTCAGAGACAGATGCTATATTTATGAGTCAATCATCAAAACAGATCCATTCCCCTGAGCTCCTAGGGGAGACAAGGATGGTGAACCATCGGCAGTACCATCTTCTGTTTCTGGTTGAGGTTTCATCAGAGGGAGGTCAGGGAGTTCCCTGATGGTCCAGTGGTTAGGACTCGGCACTTTCACAGCTGGGACCCTGGTTCAATCCCTGGTTGGGGAACTAAGATCCCGCAAGTCACATAGCATGGCTAAAAAAGGGGAGTGAGGGGTCACGTTTAGCAAATAAACATCTAGGCACTCAGTTAACTTCAAATTTCAGATAAACAACTGACTTTTTTTTTTTTTTGGTATAACCTCAAATATTGCATTGTCTATATCAAAATTGGTGTTTTTGAGCTCTGGTGCCAGAGAAGACTCTTGAGAGTCCCTTGGACAGCAAGGAGATCAAACCAGTCAATCTGAAAGGAAATCAACCCTGAATACTCTTAGGAAGGACTGATGCTGAAGCTGAAGCTCCAATACTTTGGCCACCTGATGCAAACAGATGACTCATTGGAAAAGACCCTGATGCTGGGAAAGATTGAAGGCAGGAGGAGAAGGGGACGACAAAGGGTGAGATGGTTGGATGGTGTCACTGATTCAATGACATGAACTTGGGCAAACTCTAGGATATGGTAAGGGACAGGAAGGCCTGGCGTGCTGCAGTCCATGGGGGTAAAAAAGATTCAGATACAACTTGATGACTGAACAACAACAATACTAAAATTTAAAAAAGAAATTTATCTGAAATTTAAAGTTAATTGGGTATCTTGTACCTTGATGGAACCCTGACCCATCATTGTGCCCATTTTACAGATAAGGAAATGGAGGTCCAGAGAAGTTAATTCATGGCACAGCCAGGGATGGGCAGAAGAAGAATTCAAGTGGGACAATGAGACCCAGTGTCTTAGTACTCAATTACTCAGTTCTCCCCTCCAAAGAGCCCTGCCTGAGGACAGGGGTGGGGGTGGGGGAGGAGGTGGGGAGAGGGTGTTTCAATGAGCCAAAGCCCCACCTTGTCTGAGTTGGAGGCACTTTTCTCACTCAGGCTCCTGGCACAGAAGAGGTGTCCCTAGACCAGGACTCTCTGCAAACAGGAGGAGCCTGTCCCACCATCTGGATTCCTGCATCCGGAAGCAGGGCGGCTGGTCTCCTGTAAACAGCCGGTCTCATGTCACTGTAAACAGCTGGTGTCTAGCGTTGTTGTCACAGTGCCCGAGTCTTGGTGTGATGGCCCTGTGACTCGACACCCTGCGGCCAGCCCCTGTCACTGGATATTTGGTAAACAGTATTCTGAGAATGGGCAGCAGGATGCCATCTGGCCAGCACTCCATCAGTACCAGGGCTGGTGGCTGGGTCCAGTTTAAAGGCAGATCCTGACGCCTCATTAGCCATCCCTGCTCATTTTGTACTAATACTTTGTAAACATGAAGTCCTGATACCTGTTACTTCTCAATGATCAGACACTGTGAGTCATCAGCTGGCCCTAATGTTTCTTAGCTGGAGACCTGGAAGCACTTTAAACAGAGCTCTGATACTCTGTAAACAATGAATCTTGATACTTCGTTACCCATCCTGAGCCTTATCCAGCTGCTGGCAAACTGCAGCACTGGCCAGACCTAGAAAGGGCTTCAACACTTTTCCATGACTGAAAACATACCAAAAGAAGATATGTGACCCATTAAAACTACATGAGGGGACTTCCCTGGTGGTCCAGTGGCTAAGACTCTGAGCTCCCAATGCAGGTGGCCTGGGTTCAGTCCCTGGTCAGGGGACTGGATCCCATGGGCCACAACTAAGACCCAGCGCAGCCAAATAAATAAAAACCAACCAAACAAAAAATACCACGTGGAATTCAAAATTTAATTTGCATAAATAAAGTTTTACAGTCACACTCAGTCATTTGAGTGTTGTTTGTGGCTGATTTCAAGAGAGCTGAATTGACTAGTTGCAAGGGATGCTGTATGGCTGGCAGAACTGAGAAAATTTATAATGTGGCCATTAATTGAAAAAGCTTGTCAACTTTTGATCTAAGCTCCCAAGCAGTGGCTGTTCCCTATACTATCCTGTTAGTGATCAGCAGTATATGACATTCATATACTGGGCCAACAATGAGTTCAATAGTTTCCAATGTTCATATACTGTGCAGAAAACAAGTGCAGTGGTCCGTGATGTTCATATAGCATTGCAAGTATGAGTAACATTCAGCCTGATGTGCTGACACGCAAGGCGCAGGGAGTATTTGATCGCTGACATCAGTCACTGTATCCCAAGACTGTGTGAACAGTCAATATTGACACGTGGGATTTCTCCGGTGGTTCAGTGGTTAAGAATCTGCCTACCAACCATCCCTGATCTGGGAAGATTTCCCATGCCTCTTGGCAACGAAGTCCGGGCACCACAACACTAGCGAAGCCCCCACGTTCTAGAAACTGCACCCTGAGGCAAGAGAAGCTAGTGCAGCGGGAAAGCCCCATGCCGCAAGTAGAGAGCAGCCTCCTCTCGCCGCAACTAGAGAAATCTTGTGCAGAGCAGTGAAGACCCGGTGCCGCCAAAAACAAATAAATAAAGATCAGAAAGAAAACGCTGGGGAATGCAACCAAGATGAGATCTAAAGGGTGGCTGAGAATTAGGCAGAGGAAAAACAAATGATCTTGGCACACTCAGGCAGGACCTTGAGCCCTGAGCTGAAGAGCTGGATTCCGGAGGGTGATGGGGAGCGATGGCTAGAGTGTGAGTGAGTAGAGGAGGTGCCTGCTCAGCCTGGTGCAGGACCTCTCCCGACCTTGGACTTCCCACTCATGCTTTGAGCTGAGGAGGCCAAAATAAGGACCTTTCTAGGCCTGGCGCCTGGAAGGATAGGGGGCTCTGGATCATAATGGGGAGGGGTTTATGAGAGGCCAGTATGTGAATGACTGAGCAAGACCTTTTGTTCACCCCACCTCCCTTCCCCCCCAAACACCAAGCACGCTCTGGGAGAGGGGGACAGCAGGGAAGTGGAGGCCAGGGGGGAGGCCGGGGACTCTCCCTTAAGGAGACATCCTCTGGGTGCTTGCATTCTCCTTTGTTGCCGCATGTTCACTGGACACTTGCTGGGTAAATCAGCCCTGCCCTCTCAGAGGTCCCAGTACGGACGGGAGGTGGAGGACAACCACAAACCCTCAAACGCGTTGTAACTGTGAATTGTCGGGAGCGCAAAAGAAGGGCTAACCGAGAGAATGAGGCAGGGCAGGTTTGATCAGGGAGGCCAGGGCTTCTGAGGAAGGGATGTTTGAACTTAGACCTCAAGGAGAAGGGGAAGATCTTGTGAGGAGTGAGGGAAGGGCTCTCCAGGCAGGGGGAACAGCAAGTGCAAAGGCCCTGAGGTGGGACTAACTAAGTCTGTTGTGATGGAGGCTGTAGGGGCGGGGCCGCACTGGATCTCAGGGGCTTTGGGGAAGGTGTATAGGGGATGGTATCTGAGCCTTGTTTCTTAGCTCCCAAGGCTGCCCTGGGGACACCAGCGAGAAACTCCCACTGCATTGCCTGTCTTGGACTGTCTCGGGTTCATTTCTCAAATGAATCAGCCTGGCATGGAGCTGATGTGAGCCAAGGCCAGAGGGGCTGGGGGCCTCTTCCAGGCCTCCTCTGGAAGGGGAATTTCCAGAACACAGAGGCCTCTCGGTGGAATGGAAAAGTTTTGCCTGCTCTTCTAAACTATTGAGTTTGGCAGGTCCTGAGGGTGATAAGCCAGCAGGAGGTACCTCCTGAGAGTCAGGCATGGCTGGGAGACCTGAGCCAGCTCCAGGAAGTCAGCATGTGAGAAACACAGTCCTGCGTACCTGTATCTGTCTGAGTGATGCTCGGCTCCTGAGAGGCCTCAGCCCTGACCTGTCTGGGGGGGATCGACATGGTCAGATACAAATGCCCTCAGTCCATGAGGTCAGAACTGGGTCAGAGCAAAGGGGTATTGGAGATGGGGTTTTAAAGGATGAGTAAAAGCTTGTGAGCAAGAAAAAGATATCCCAGGAACATGACCCATGGAAGGCCCCAGTTTGGCCCTACTTAGCCCCTGTGAGTGAATGACCTAGACTGTCCCCAGCCCTCAGGTGTTTTTCTCACTTAATATGGGCAAGACAAAGCCTCTGAGATCTGGCCAGTCCAAATTTGAGTCCAGACTTCTTCACTTTCTCAATAACTACGAGTGAGTGAGGCCACACCAAGACTGGCTCCAGGTTACAGGAGAATAAACTGAGGTTTATCAAGGGATGCCACTCATCCTAGGATGCAAAGGGAAGTGGTCAAAGTGGGGCTTGGGGGAGGAGAGGGAGATAGTTGAGAATCAGGAGAGGGGGTGTCTTGCCCAAGGCCAGTGTCCTGAAATTGGAAAGAAGGGGACGAGGGGAAGGAAATAGCTGGCATAGCGTGTGCAAAGACCCCGAAGGCAGGAACATATTTGGTAGCCTACAGGAACAGCAAGAAGGCAGGTAGGCCAGGAGTTGATGTGTGAGTGGGAGACAGAAGGAAAGGAGAATGGAGGCATCACACAGGCTATGCAGGGCCTTGGGTTTGGAGCAGGGAAGAGGTGGTATCCAGAGAGACCACTGACAGCTGAATCAGGACTTACCTGGGGATTCAGAGGCCTGGGAGGGAGGTCACTAAATAGGCTCCTATCTGCCTGCCTATATTGACACAAGCCTGCACAAGCCAGTACCCTCCAGTACAAATTAGTGCTTGCTAGGGCACACCAGTACCCACTGCTGGTAGACACCCACACCTAACACCTGGACCCAGACTCACAAATGCACCAATCAGCCCATATCTGCTTCCCACATTGACTGAGATGCAGATCGCATTCGAGTACACACAACTCGTGTGCACACGCCTCTAAGCGATGCCACAGACAAGACAGACACACAAGCACGCGCACATGCTGCACCCGCTGCGCACGCTGGTGGCTCCACCTATCTCCCCGCAGCCTGTAAACACACGTGTACATGTGCACACCCCCCAGCCTGCGTCACTAGGAGGCTCAGGAAACGCTGCTGGGGGCTCCCTTGAGAGCTGGCTTCCTGTTTTCAAAGTGGCTGGGAACTGCTGATGGAACGTTCTGGACAGGCCCAGCCCCTCCCCCACTGCTTCAGCAACCCTCCCCCATCCAGCCCTGCAGATCCCGCACCCGCTCTGTACCCCAGTACTGACCCTGACCTCCAGTGAGATCAGACCCCAGATGAGGAAACTGAGGTTCAGAGAGGTGCTGTCACTAGCCCAAGCTCACCCAGGAAGGAAGAGATAGTGCCTGGAGCCCAGACCCTGAGCTCTAACCTGCCTCCCACTAGACCACCATCCCTGGAGGTCCAGGATTCACAGACAGGGAATTGCCCCTTCCTGCCTGGACTGTGGCCCAGCACCTCCTGGCTTCTAGGGCCACCCCCATGCAACCCCAGGCTCTCCTGCCCCATGAATCCAGTCCTCCCATTCACCACTCACTCTCCCCATCCCACCCCTCTGTGTCCCCCACTCCCCCAAGGAGTGCCCTCTCTGTCACAAACATTAATGAAGCTTCAGCAGCTGATGATGCAGACCTGGTCTCACCTTCTGGGGGTCAGTGAAAGACCCAGCTCAGGAACAAATAAACAAACACAACTACAGCTGTCCCTGAGCCACCAGGATGGCTAAGGACATGCTTGGCTCTCTCGTGTCTGCTAGGGTTGTGCCCTCTGCCTGGGATGTTCTTCTCAAACTCTCTGGCAAGCTCCTCTTCATCCATCAAAGCCCCAACTCCAATGTCCTCTGCTCCTAGCCCTCCTAAGACCCTCCAGCCCTCATCCTTCCCATCTGGCCCCACCCTGACTTCACAGGGTGTTTGTGGTCCTCCGGACTCCGTTCTGCTGTCCTTGTCATGGTTGCTAAAGAGGATCCCTGCCGTCACCTCCAGGGAGTCTCCAAAGCCCCACAGTGATTGGCCCAGCCAGACTCACACGCCCATCCCTGAACTAATCCCTGAGTCTGTGGTGACAAAAACCTCTAATTGGCCAGACCCAGTCACCTCTCTGCCTCTGGAAGCAGGAAGTGGACCTGGCTCCTTCTGCCCACCAAAATGTGCGCAGGGAGAGTAGATGCCCTCAGGACCGTTTTGCCACGGGCTCAGGGATCCCCTGCCTGTTGCTGGGGAGCCTTGGGCCAAGGCGCCTGTTCTCTTTTCCTCAGTTTTTCCACCTGTGAGTTGGACTCAGCACGGTTGGGATGTAGGAGCGCCGAGGGGCCATCCAGGCACTGCCCTCCCCAC
>SJYX01002706.1:150787-162879 GCA_006410675.1 Oreotragus oreotragus | reverse complement strand
GAAGGGGACATATGTACACATGATTAATTCATGTTGATGCATGACAGAAATCAAATCAATATTGTAAACTAATCAATTAAAAATAAGTAAATATTAAAAAAATAATAAAGGTGGCCTTTCTAAACCTTAGAGCTATCCAACAATGAAATGGACGACCTAATGAATGATAAAGGTCTCCATCAATGGGAAGGTTGGCTCTGAACATGGACAGTCACTTATTTGGTACTTTGACAAATAGGTAGCAACTAATAGCTATAACCTGTTGAAGGCTTCCTGTATGTAAAGTGCAGTGGTTAATATACGCTTCATATAAATTTACTCATTTAATCTTTACAACAATGAGTGACTATCACACACTAACAGTTCTGCAGTACTCTCAGGGCTTCTCTGGAGGCTCAGATGGTGAAGAATCTGCCTGCAGTGCAGGAGACCTCAGTTCAGTCCCAGTCGGGAAGAGCCTCTGGAGAAGGGGATAGCTACCCACTCCAGTATTCTTGCCTGGAGAATTCCATGGACAGAGGAACCTGGTGGGCTATAGTCCATGGGGTCGCAAAGATCTGGATATGACTGAGTGGCTAATAAGACAGACAAGACTCATTTAATCTCTATAACAATCAAGCAAAACAGATATTTCATATCCATTTTTTAAAAAGTTACTAAATATTGTACATAGGGCAATATTTCAATAATATTCAAAGGTAAAAAATAATGTATAGAATTATACTACATGTAGTGTTAATCTTTGTCATAAATACTTATAATTTTACTATTTCATGGTTATTTAAGTTGATAAATAGTTCTCAACTCACTTCTACAGCAAATGGTATCCTATAAGACTTTTAAATATGGACAAGATAAAGCACGTTCATCTCCATTATGATTAATTTAATATGCTTGCCCAACAGCCTCCCTGTAGTGTCTTCAGGACCTAGTGGATAATGGCTTTTCATCTATTCTATAGTAGGAAAATTGACCTTTGTTGTCCTAATATTCACTAGTTGTGAAGCTCAAACACTTTCTTTCATAAGTGGGTAAGATAAGGAGTTAAACTGCCTGCTTTATTATTGCTCATCAACTCCAAATCTTTAGTATTATCTGCTACATGAAAATTCCAAAAACCACCACTGCTTAACATCAGCCTAGAAATGAATCGTTTCTTTTGGAGGATAACCTAAATTGGCTAACTAACCCAACCTAACATACTCCTTATATAATAAGGAAATCTTATCCATCACACTAACTTCTAAAATATATTTTTGAGTTTTAAAATATTTCCTATAGCCATCTATTCAATTTTGCATTTACTTTTTTTTACCAGGTACTGTAACAATTTTGCTATGATACATCAGTATTGTTTTCCCTTCTTTTCTTAGTTTGCCCCACATTCTTTTTCTTTTTAAAATGTCTGTGAAAAGACTAAACATAAACATACAACAATCCCAGCTAAGCCAGATGCAGAGAGACTGACAGTCAGTGCCAGATGCTGGAGGTTCTCTTCAAATTAAATATTCAGCACCAGGTGTTTGAGTTGGCCTAACAAAGGAACATGTGCTTACGAGGGATACAAAGACGGAATTAGAGGGACCAGTTCTCATTTGGATAAATTATTTAATCAAAGTATGTAAGGAGGGTTTGAAATCAGAGTAAAAATGAGATTAACTGAAATCATTCACTCACAGCTATACAAAAGGGAAATATTGCAATTTGTAAAATTTCCTTCCAAAACTCATACTTAGGACAAATGCTGATATTTAAAATGCAGCTAAAGGAAAAACCTCTTTAATTTGCTTTAGTGACAGCATAATATTGTCTGTTTCCAACTCCCTACAGAATGGTAATATTTAAAATAATCAATTTTTTTTTCATCTGACTTAAAGTAGAAATACAATTTCTCTCAAAAATATATTTCTTTTCTGAAAGATCTCACAGCTGAAATTCAGGTTGATGCCTTTACAATTGGCTACAGTGAGTGAACTGACCACACAGTATGACTTCACACAGAAACTAGTGACCTTAGCAGCATTCTAAGATGCTTTCTTAACACAAGTAAAGCAACTCATCACAAATACACTGTGAAATGTGTTTAAGACAGATGTTTACACACATACGGATGATACGGGCAGGTTAATATTGCTATTTGCCAAAGTTGCCACTGTTTCAGAAAGCTATCATGAAGGCAGGATGCTAATTTTACCATAAGATGTATTTATCAAGGTAGCACTGTCATCATTTACGTTTATTTCATAAAAGTTACTTTTTAAGAATATAATATAGAGGAACGAGAAAGTAGCCTCTTAAAAATATTTCAGACAATATTACAAACAGCAAATGCAAATGCACAGCTGTATTGTCAACACACAGGAGTCTCCTTTCTTCTTTGCCAGCCATCACCTTGCAGAAATAAGCTGAATACACAGAACTGTACAAAAAAGAGCTTCATGACCAAGATAATCATGATGGTGTGATCATTCACACTCACCTAGAGCCAGACATCCTGGAATGTGAAGTCAAGTGGGCCTTAGGAAGCATCATTACGAACAAAGCTAATGGAAGTGATGGAATTCCAATTAAATTGAAAAAAAAAAAAAAAAAAAAAAAAGAAAGAAGGGAGGAAGAAAATAAATAGAGTATATTTAAAGAAATAATAGCAAGAATTTCCCAAACCTGGGGAAAAACTTGGACATAAAATTCCATGAAGCTAATAGAATACCTTATTATTTCAATGCAAAAAGATCTCCAAGACACATTATGGTGAAACTGTTAAAAACTATAACAAAGTATCTTAATGGTAGCCAAAGGGATAAAAGAAAGTAACCTACAAAGGAAGCCCTGTTTGGATATCAGTAGATCTCTTAGCTGAAACCCTACAGGATAGTAGAAAGCAGAATGATATGTTTGAAGTGTTGAAAGATGAATTTGTCACACAAGAATAATTTCAGCAAAATTATCCTTCAGTTATGAAAGAAAAATAAAGATTAAAAAAAAAACTAACAAAAAATTAGAAAAGAAACAACCAAAAGACTGAGGGAGCACACCACCACCAGACCTGCCTTGCAAGAAATAGTGAAAAAAGTTCTTCAAGCTGAAATGTAAAGAGAGTAACTGGCAACATGAGAATATATGAAGGGATACAACACACACTGGTGTAGGCAAAAGCAGATAAAATTTAAAAAATGTAATTATGTATTGAAATGGTGTGTTAACCACTTAACCAGAGTATAAAGCTTAAAGGAAAGGAATATTAAAAATAACTGTAGGTACAATAATTTGTTGGGCTCAGCTGGTAAAGAATCACCTGCAATGCAGAAGATCCCAGTTCGATTCCTAGGTCAGGAAGATTTCCTGGAAAAGGGATAGGCTACCCACAGCAGTATTCATGGACTTCCCCAGTGGCTCCAATGGTAAAGAATCTGCCTGCAATGTGGGAGATCTGGCTTCAATCCCTAGTTGGGAAGATCCCCTGGAGGAGGGCATGGCAACTCACTCCAGTATTCTTGCCTGGAGAGTGCCATGGATAGAGGAGCCTGGTGGGCTACAGTCCATGGGTCACAATGAGTCAGACACAACTGAGTGACTAAGCACAGCATAGCACTATAATTTGTTAATAAATATACAACGTAAAAAGAGATAAATTATGACATCAAAGATATGAAAGGGGATGAGTATAAAAGCGGAGCCTTTATAGGTGAACAAAGATAAGTTGCTATTAGTATAAAACTGAATGTTTTATCTGTAAGATGTTTTATATAAGGCTCAAGATAGCTACAAAGCAAAACTCTGTAATAGATTCATGAAACATAAAATAGGGCGACAGAGCTTACCAGAAGGGAAAAAAAAAGGAGATGCCTAACAAACAGGAGGCAAACAATACCACGGCAGTACGCTTGCCTGGAGAATCCCATGGACGGGGGAGGCTGGTGGGCTGCAGTCTGTGAGGTCGCACAGAGTCAGACACGACTGAGCGACTTCACTGTTCACTTTCATGCAGTGGAGAAGGAAATGGCAGCCCACTCCAGTGTTCTTGCCTGGAGAGTCCCAGGGACGGGGGAGCCTGGTGGGCTGCCGTCTGTGGGGTCGCACAGAGTCGGACACGACTGAGCGACTTCACTGTTCACTTGCATGCAGTGGAGAAGGAAATGGCAGCCCACTCTAGTGTTCTTGCCTGGAGACTCCCAGGGGCGGGGGAGCCTGGCGGGCTGCCGTCTGTGGGGTCGCCCAGAGTCAGACACGACTGAAGCCACTTAGCAGCAGCAGTAAGTCCTTGTTGCTGTTGCTCAGTGGCTAAGTCGTGTCTGACTCTTTGCAACCCCATGAACTGCAGCGCGNAGTGTTCTTGCCTGGAGACTCCCAGGGGCGGGGGAGCCTGGCGGGCTGCCGTCTGTGGGGTCGCCCAGAGTCGGACACGACTGAAGCCACTTAGCAGCAGCAGTAAGTCCTTGTTGCTGTTGCTCAGTGGCTAAGTCGTGTCTGACTCTTTGCAACCCCATGAACTGCAGCGCGCCAGGCTCCCCTGTCCTTCACTATCCCCCTGAGTTTGCTCAAACTCATGTCCATTGAATCAGTGATGCCATCCAATCATCTCCTCCTCTGTCACCCCCTTTTCCTCTTGCCCTCAGTCTTTCCCAGCATCAGAGTCTTTTCCAGTGAGTTGGCTCTTCACATCAGGTGGCCAAAGTGAAAGTCCTTACACATCACTAATCACTCTAAATGTAAATGGATTAAATTTACCAATCAAAAGGCACAGAAAGGATGGATAGATAAAAAGTAAGACAACTATATGCTGCCTACAGAAGACTCATTTCAGCTCTAAGGACACACATAGAAACAAAGTGAATAGGATGAAAGAAAATATTTTATGCAAGAGGAAACCAAATGGAAGCAGAGATACTCGTATTTATATGACACAGATTAGAACTTTTAGGCTAAAAATGGTAACAAGAGGCAAAGAAGGTCACCATGGTTAGAGAACAGGATGCTTGGTTAAAAAAAAGGTCACATGGAATCAATTATTTCTCTATGAAATTGTCATTATCTTTACTTTATGGATGTGGCTTAGAACTATTAAATAACCTATGACTATACAATCTAGTAATTCACTGGGGTGAGATCTGAACATGGATCTATTCCACTCTAAAGCTTATTTCTTTCATAAGATGTAGCCCATAGCTGTTCACTGTACAAGCAATTCAGTTACAGGAACTCACACAGCAGAGAAAACACTGCAGGCTGGATTGATCTGGAAGCTGTGTGGAGGAGGGGGATACCCTTCCAGATTGGATTTAAACAGGAAACCCATGGCGAGGAAAGAATCCTGGGTTGAGGGTGGAGGTGGTCAGGAAAGTCCTGGGAGTTTCAGTGATCAGTTAAGCAACTTGTTTGATTGAAGAAGAGGATTTTCAAGTTCCCTGAAGTCAGGGATTGTGTCTGTTGTAAGAACTGAGTTATCCTCAGACCTTGACACATTTTAAATGCTTGATTAATATCTGTTAAATGAATGAAAGGGTAAATGAATAAAGGTTTCATATCAAAATTGGTTTGAAGCAACCTAAATGTCCATTGACAGAGGCTTGGATAAGGAAGATATAGCACACATATACAATGGAATATTACTCAGCCATTAAAAAGAAAAAGATAATGCCATTTGCAGCAACATGGATAGACCTAGATTGTCATACTGAGTGAAGTTAGATAAACACAAATATTGTATAACATCCCTTATGTGTAGTATCTAAAAAGAAATGATACAAATGAACTTATTAAAAAAAAACAAAACAAAACAGAAACAGACTCACAGACTTAGAGAATGAACTCATGGTTACCGGGGCTGGGGGGGGAAGGGATAGATAGGGAGTTGGAGCTCAACATGTATACACTGCTATATTTAAAGTGAATAACCTATAGCACAGGGAACTCTGATCAGTGTTATGTGGCAGCCTGGATGGAGGAGAATGGAAACATGTATATGTATGGCTATCTGCTCTGTACCTGAAACTATCACAATATTGTAAACTGGCTATACTCCAATATAAAATAAAAAGTTTTTAAAAATTCAGCTAAAGGTAACTGTTTATAGATGGCATAGTTCATTTACTCCATGAAGAACACAATTTGACATATCAGTTAAAAAGTACCCAGAAAATAAGATGGTATCAGCCAAATTTATTGAGACAATATTCAGGGAAATTGAGCTTTCCAAGCATGACTTTGCATTTAGGTGCTGGGGGTATCTTAGAGCACAGGGTGGAGGTGGCTTGGGTTAGGGCCAGCACATGGATATGTTATTCAAGGCATCTGCCTCAGCCCTTCTATCTGGGGCTTTAGAACCTTTGTCCTTCCTGTCAGAACTGCATTTCTTGGAAATTTCTTTCTGAGTTCTCTTTCCACTAGAAATACAATTTGTTGAGATAATGATCTATACAATGATACAAAATATTTCAGGCGCCACCTCTGCTTTTAGGGGGAAGATTGGCATTTCAGGTCACTGTTAAAGAATTTCTCTTTTTTGGTGTTGCAGGAACACTGTTCCTCAAACAGTTTCCTCCTGGGGGAGGAGGAGATGATGAATCTCCTAACCTCAGTGTCTCTGACATTTACATCTGTAGGCTTCAGGTAAGACTCATTTCCAAGATATCATGGTTGGTTAATTATAAAAGGTATTGACTAATGGACCCAAGTCAACCTTGAAAAATGTTTCTAATGGATTGCAACAAGGTTCTGTGACTCTATCAATTTTATTATCTACTAGTGAATATATGAAATCCAGACTTCAGACAGACAATTGGAATACATTAGTGATATATGTTGGATGAGAAATTCCAGTAAAAATTTCAGGCTTTAAAGATGTGCTGACTGTTTATAATAGCCAGGACATGGAAACAACCTAGATGTCCATCAGCGGATGAATGGATAAGAAAGCTGTGGTACATATACACAATGGAGTATTACTCAGCCATTAAAAAGAATACATTTGAATCAGTTCTAATAAGATGGATGAAACTGGAACCGATTATACAGAGTGAAGTAAGCCAGAAAGAAAAACACCAATACAGTATACTAACAGATATATATGGAATTTAGAAAGATGGTAATGAGGACCCTGTATGCAAGACAGCAAAAGAGATACAGATGTGTAGAGCGGACTTTTGGACTCTGAGGGAGAGGGAGAGGGAGAGGGTGGGATGATTTTGGAGAATAGCATTGAAATATGTATACTATCATGTAAGAAACGAATCACCAGTCTATGTTCAATGCAGGATGCTTGGGGCTGGTGTATGGGGGTGATCCGGAGGGATGATGTGGGGTGGGAGGTGGGAGGGGGGTTCAAGTTTGGGAGTTCATGTACACCCGTGGCAGATTCATGTCAATGTATAAAAAAAAGAAAAGAAAGAAAAGAAATAAAAGAAACAAATAAGACTAAAAAAAAAAAGATGTGCTGAAATTCAATCAGTACAAATGATGTCATAGGTTCACAATATCACAAATACAGAATGGGACACATGAGACTATACATCAATTTAAATATAAATGGAAATTAACTGCTAGTCAAAAAAAGAAACCTAAAACATTATATTCTCTAGTAAACACTTGCATGCCCACTTGTACCACGACAAGAACTGGTTCCCTGCCCATAGTTAAGGGGTCCAGGAGTGAGCATGTGACTCAAAAATGAGATACCATTGCTTAGTTCTGATTTAATAATTATTAAGTTCATAGTAACTTCAAAAATATGATTACTTTGATATAGAGAATGGTAACCCAGTCTCCCCCTGAAACCCTAGGTTCTGAAAGGCAAAGCTCTGGATTTGTAGGCAGCCATGTTTTCACCACTGGGGCAACAAAGGAATCTGCAATGGAGAGAACATCAGATGAGAGATGAAAACAGAAACTTTTGTTGAAATTTGGGTTCCTTGGGTCAGTTGTCCCTGTGACTCAGCTCCACTCCTCCTTTCTTGACATCATTCTATTCTAATAGCCTAATGTGTGTGTGTGAGTGAGTGTGTGTGTGCACACGTGTGTGTGTGCGCACGTGTGTGTGCGTGCACACATGTGCACATGTGTCTGACTCTTTGCAAACTCATGGACTGTAGTCCGCCAAGCTCCTCTGTCCATGGCATTTTCCAGGCAAAGATACTGAAGTGGGTTGCCATTTCCTTCTCCAAGGGATCTTCTAAACCCAGGGATCAAATCCTTGTCTCTTGTGTCTCCTGAACTGGCAGACAGACTTTTTATCACTAGTACCACCTATAACTGAGCAGAACCTGAGAAATTACTTTTTAACTCAAGATATTTAAGTTTCTGTTATTTATAATACAAACTGTCGTAAGTAATAATACACAAACTTAAGCTCCAACTCTAGTGTCTGGAATAATGGTGGGATAAAGTTATGACCAACCTAGATAGCATATTGAAAAGCAGAGACATTACTTTGCCAACAAACGTCCGTCTAGTCAAGGCTATGGTTTTTCCAGTGGTCATGTATGGATGCGAGAGTTGGACTGTGAAGAAGGCTGAGCGCCGAAGAATTGATGCTTTTGAACTGTGGTGTTGGAGAAGACTCTTGAGAGTCCCTTGGACTGCAAGGAGATCCAACCAGTCCATTCTAAAGGAGATCAGCCTGAGTGTTCTTTGGAAGGAATGATGCTAAAGCTGAAACTACAGTACTGTGGCCACCTCATGAGAAGAGTTGACTCACTGGAAAAGACTCTGATGCTGGGAGGGATTGGGGAAGGAGGAAAAGGGGACGACAGAGGATGAGATGGCTGGATGGCATCACCAACTCAATGGACATGAGTTTGAGTGAACTCCAGGAGATGGTGATGGATGGGGAGTCCTGGAGTGCTGCGATTCATGGAGTTGCAAAGAGTCGGACATGACTGAGCAACTGAAACAAACTGAACTGAATCATGAAATACTAAATCTCTAGGTAGCTATAACCTGAAGCTCTGTCCTGGCCACACTAGTATGGACTGTTGTGGTCATTTCTGGGTTCAACTTTCTACAAATGCCTGTCAACAGGGAGAAGTTTTAGAGGAGGAGGATGCAGCTATGTAGAAAAGTTTAAAGGGCTGCCATATGGAAGGAAGAGTAGATGTTCTATTTGAGTCAATGGACAAAACTGATCCCAAGAGTGGGAAGTTAGAATGAAGATTTTGACTCCATATAAAGATAGCCTTTTATAAATGGAGACAGTAGCATGGATGCATATACACTAATGTATGCAAATAAATAACCAAAGGGAATTTGCCGTATGACAGGGAACTCAAATGGGGGCTCTGTAATAACATAGAGGGTTGGGAATAGGCGGGAGGTGGAAGGGAGACTCAGGAGAAGGGGACATATGTACACATGATTAATTCATGTTGATGCATGACAGAAATCAAATCAATATTGTAAACTAATCAATTAAAAATAAGTAAATATTAAAAAAAAAATAAAGGTGGCCTTTCTAAACCTTAGAGCTATCCAACAATGAAATGGACGACCTAATGAATGATAAAGGTCTCCATCAATGGGAAGGTTGGCTCTGAACATGGACAGTCACTTATTTGGTACTTTGACAAATAGGTAGCAACTAATAGCTATAACCTGTTGAAGGCTTCCTGTATGTAAAGTGCAGTGGTTAATATACGCTTCATATAAATTTACTCATTTAATCTTTACAACAATGAGTGACTATCACACACTAACAGTTCTGCAGTACTCTCAGGGCTTCTCTGGAGGCTCAGATGGTGAAGAATCTGCCTGCAGTGCAGGAGACCTCAGTTCAGTCCCAGTCGGGAAGAGCCTCTGGAGAAGGGGATAGCTACCCACTCCAGTATTCTTGCCTGGAGAATTCCATGGACAGAGGAACCTGGTGGGCTATAGTCCATGGGGTTGCAAAGATCTGGATATGACTGAGTGGCTAATAAGACAGACAAGACTCATTTAATCTCTATAACAATCAAGCAAAACAGATATTTCATATCCATTTTTTAAAAAGTTACTAAATATTGTACATAGGGCAATATTTCAATAATATTCAAAGGTAAAAAATAATGTATAGAATTATACTACATGTAGTGTTAATCTTTGTCATAAATACTTATAATTTTACTATTTCATGGTTATTTAAGTTGATAAATAGTTCTCAACTCACTTCTACAGCAAATGGTATCCTATAAGACTTTTAAATATGGACAAGATAAAGCACGTTCATCTCCATTATGATTAATTTAATATGCTTGCCCAACAGCCTCCCTGTAGTGTCTTCAGGACCTAGTGGATAATGGCTTTTCATCTATTCTATAGTAGGAAAATTGACCTTTGTTGTCCTAATATTCACTAGTTGTGAAGCTCAAACACTTTCTTTCATAAGTGGGTAAGATAAGGAGTTAAACTGCCTGCTTTATTATTGCTCATCAACTCCAAATCTTTAGTATTATCTGCTACATGAAAATTCCAAAAACCACCACTGCTTAACATCAGCCTAGAAATGAATCGTTTCTTTTGGAGGATAACCTAAATTGGCTAACTAACCCAACCTAACATACTCCTTATATAATAAGGAAATCTTATCCATCACACTAACTTCTAAAATATATTTTTGAGTTTTAAAATATTTCCTATAGCCATCTATTCAATTTTGCATTTACTTTTTTTAACCAGGTACTGTAACAATTTTTCTACGATACATCAGTATTGTTTTCCCTTCTTTTCTTAGTTTGCCCCACATTCTTTTTCTTTTTAAAATGTCTGTGAAAAGACTAAACATAAACATACAACAATCCCAGCTAAGCCAGATGCAGAGAGACTGACAGTCAGTGCCAGATGCTGGAGGTTCTCTTCAAATTAAATATTCAGCACCAGGTGTTTGAGTTGGCCTAACAAAGGAACATGTGCTTACGAGGGATACAAAGATGGAATTAGAGGGACCAGTTCTCATTTGGATAAATTATTTAATCAAAGTATGTAAGGAGGGTTTGAAATCAGAGTAAAAATGAGATTAACTGAAATCATTCACTCACAGCTATACAAAAGGGAAATATTGCAATTTGTAAAATTTCCTTCCAAAACTCATACTTAGGACAAATGCTGATATTTAAAATGCAGCTAAAGGAAAAACCTCTTTAATTTGCTTTAGTGACAGCATAATATTGTCTGTTTCCAACTCCCTACAGAATGGTAATATTTAAAATAATCAATTTTTTTTTCATCTGACTTAAAGTAGAAATACAATTTCTCTCAAAAATATATTTCTTTTCTGAAAGATCTCACAGCTGAAATTCAGGTTGATGCCTTTACAATTGGCTACAGTGAGTGAACTGACCACACAGTATGACTTCACACAGAAACTAGTGACCTTAGCAGCATTCTAAGATGCTTTCTTAACACAAGTAAAGCAACTCATCACAAATACACTGTGAAATGTGTTTAAGACAGATGTTTACACACATACGGATGATACGGGCAGGTTAATATTGCTATTTGCCAAAGTTGCCACTGTTTCAGAAAGCTATCATGAAGGCAGGATGCTAATTTTACCATAAGATGTATTTATCAAGGTAGCACTGTCATCATTTACGTTTATTTCATAAAAGTTACTTTTTAAGAATATAATATAGAGGAACGAGAAAGTAGCCTCTTAAAAATATTTCAGACAATATTACAAACAGCAAATGCAAATGCACAGCTGTATTGTCAACACACAGGAGTCTCCTTTCTTCTTTGCCAGCCATCACCTTGCAGAAATAAGCTGAATACACAGAACTGTACAAAAAAGAGCTTCATGACCAAGATAATCATGATGGTGTGATCACTCACACTCACCTAGAGCCAGACATCCTGGAATGTGAAGTCAAGTGGGCCTTAGGAAGCATCATTACGAACAAAGCTAATGGAAGTGATGGAATTCCAGTGGAGCTATTTCAAATCCTGAAAGATGATGCTGTGAAAGTGCTGCACTCAATATGCCAGCAAATTTGGAAAACTCTTCAGCGGCCACAGGACTGGAAAAGGTCAGTTTTCATTCCAGTCCCAAAGAAAGGCAATTCCAAAAAATGCTCAAACTATTGCACAATTGCACTCATCTCACATGCTAGTAAAGTAATGCTCAA
>SJYX01002706.1:133746-148118 GCA_006410675.1 Oreotragus oreotragus | reverse complement strand
AGAGTCCCTTGGATTGCAAGGGGATCCAACCAGTCCATCCTAAAGGAGATCAGTCCTGGGTGTTCATTGGTAGGACTGATGTTGAAGCTGAAACTCCAATACTTTGGCCACCTGATGCGAAGAGCTGACCCATTTGAAAAGACCCTGATGCTGGGAAAGATTGAGGGCAGGAGGAGAAGGGGATGACAGAGGATGAGATGGTTGGATGGCATCGCCAACTCAGTGGACATGGGTTTGGGTAGACTCTGGCAATTGGTGATGGACAGTGAAGCCTGGCGTACTGAGGTTCATGAGGTCGCAAAGAGTCGTATACGACTCAGTAACTGAACTAAACTGAACTGAGAGCTTATCATTCTGGAATGGATCCTTTCAAGTTTTCAAACAGCAGATTATTTTTATATTAAAAAGATAGGAAAAAAGTAAATTTCATGTCTGTTACTGATACATTGTTGGACTTCCTATGGTTTACAACAAGAAACACTTTAATATGGTTTAAACTTGCTCTAAATTCCATCTTTTATGTTGAAAACCTTTAGAACTCTGAGTCCAAAGTCCTCACGTTAGTCATGATCATTAGAGGCTGAACATGGCAGGAATCAAGAGAACATAGGACACCCCATTAGTCAAATGATAGAACTGTAAATGAAATACCGTCACTCTCATGTAAACATCATTTATTTCATGATTTCACAGATATGATGATTCAAATGTGTACACTTTAAGCATACAACACTGAATATTTAAATGATATGGGGTATGCTTAAAATAAAATGAAAAATACAATAATATTAGAATAATGTAAATAATAATCTTGTTTGTTATAGAATGGCTGGATAGTAACTGGTTAATTCAGTTGTAATATTATGGTAAAATATTGATCTTGCAGTCCAACGGGCTCTCAAGAGTCTTCTCCAACACCACAGTTCAAAAGCATCAATTCTTCGGCTCTCAGCTTTCTTCATGGTCCAACTCTCACATCCATGCATGCCTAATGGATAAATCATGGATTCATGGACCTTTCTCGGTGAAGTAATGTCTCTGCTTTTTATAAGCTGTCTAGGTTGGTCATAGCTTTTCTTCCAAGGAGCATACCTGTGGCATACCAAGTGGTTTTCACTACCTGTGGTATACCAAGTTGACTATGTCAAAATCTAAGAAACTTAATATTTTTTTAGTATTTTTACCATAATATTACAACATCATTTTAAAGGTTACATGCATTTAAAAAAAATAAGACTTACCATAAAAACATTCAGACCCTTCATCTATGCTAACCCACCACCAACTCTCTCTCCCCTGAAGTAGTTATGTTTAATTTTTCTAGCTATTTCTTCTGGAATTTATTCTGAGTTGGGTTTGTGTGTGTGTTGGGGGGTGGTGGTTGGTATGGATAGTTTTTGTTTTTGTTTTGCTTTTTGGCTGTGCCATATGACTTGTGGGATCTTAGTTTGCTGACCAGGAATTGAACCCAGGCCCATAGCAGTGAGAGTAATTCTGAGTTGGGTTTGTGTGTGTGTTGGGGGGTGGTGGTTGGTATGGATAGTTTTTGTTTTTGTTTTGCTTTTTGGCTGTGCCATATGACTTGTGGGATCTTAGTTTGCTGACCAGGAATTGAACCCAGGCCCATAGCAGTGAGAGTACCAAGTCCTAACCACTGGACCACCAAGGAATTCCCTCTGTATGTTGAAATAACATGTGTGTGCTATACTATTGCTTCCTGAGAGGACGATTTAGTTTTCTGTTGCTTGTGTAACAAATGACCACAAACTTGGTGGCTTAAAAAACACAGACTTACTATCTTGCAGTTCTGCAGAAGAGAAGTCCAACACTGGCCAAACCGGGCTAACATTGAGCTGTCAGCTCTGGTTTCTCCTGGATGCCCTAGAGCAGCATCCACTTCCTTACCTTTCCCATCTTCTAGAGGCCACTCACATTCATTGGCTCATGGCCCCATTCATCTGTCTTCAAAACCAGCAACCTTGCATCCCTGTGCTTTTCTTCTGTAGTCACATCTTCCTTTGAGAGATCCTCTGCCTCCCTCTTTCATTTTTAAGGATGTTTATGATTTTCTTGGGCTCACTGAATCATCTAGCATAATCTTCCTGTTGTAAGGTTGGGTTATTTAGCAATCTTAATTCCATCCAGTAGCTTAATTCCTCTTTACCACATAATGTAACATATTCACAGGTTCTGAGGATTAGGATGTGGATAGTTTGTGGGGAGGAGTAGGTATTTGTTTCAATTAACAAAGGTGTTGTGGGGATGTCGCCATCCAAAAAGAAGAGTTTTNTTGGGTTATTTAGCAATCTTAATTCCATCCAGTAGCTTAATTCCTCTTTACCACATAATGTAACATATTCACAGGTTCTGAGGATTAGGATGTGGATAGTTTGTGGGGAGGAGTAGGTATTTGTTTCAATTAACAAAGGTGTTGTGGGGATGTCGCCATCCAAAAAGAAGAGTTTTGCTCAGTTTCCTTATTTTTACTGCAACGGCCTATCTTGTCTGTTCCTGGTATCTCTAAGTCCCTTGGTTCAGTTTCTCATCTAGTCTTTGGCTGCTGAGAAGGAAGATCTGGCAACATGCAGCTAGAAAGGGAACCTAGGCTTTTATCTGCTCCCTCCACCTTCCCCCATCCCCTTCTCCCACCCTCAGCCAGGTAAGCATACTGGAGTGGGTTGCCATATCCTACTCCAGGGGATCTTCCTGACCCAGGGATTGAACCTACATCTCTTGTGTCCCCTGCATTGGCACGAGAATTTTTTTATGCTGCACCAGTTGGAAAGCCCTCCACAGTGTCATGTCCCCTCCAAATCTTGAAACTCTCTGAGGTTCTTTGTGTTGTGAATCAACTTCTTTCCCTGAAAGAAATTGGCTTCTTTCTGCTTATAAGCATTTTTGCCCATTTTTCCCTCTCTGTCTCTCGTTTCTTGTGGGTAAAAAATTCTTTGCTGCAATTTATGAGAGTTTAAAGAGAGAGTGGAGACAAACATGTGTGTTCCATCAGCCATGTCCAACCAGAAATTTAGGATACTCATTTTACAGAAGAAAAGCAAAGTCCCAAAGCTATCAAATAACTTGCCTATGCTCACAAAGCCAGTTAATTTGGAGCCAGAATTCCTGTCTAGGCTTTTCTGATTCTTGCATTGGGAAGAAAATAAAATGAGATGAATTTTAAGTTCTCTCCTAATCTAAGACTTTATGGATATAATTAACCACAGTGATTCTCAAGATTTATTGCCTCTCTGACCAGAAAGGCAATTTATATTTATATACATGCCATATAATGTCTTTAAGATGAAAATTACCTTGAGAATTTTATATATCTTTTAAACTCATGTGTGTCATAAACATAATGGTCCCATGATAAAAGAATGAAATGATTAAAAAATTTTTATTTGAGAACAGATTTGATCTTCAGGGTCTCCTAATCTATAATTCTAGAAATGGCTGGTGTCAGAGCTAGACCTCAAATCCAGCTCCTGCTATAATGTAAGGGGTTACTCTATAGTAGGATTTCTGTGCTTTGTGAGTCAGCAGTCTGCTCATGTGGTATTTCCAAGGCTCTTTCGAAAGCACATGTAAGACAAGAGGCCATGGACATCCATGTGGATTATTAGCACTTGGTATATATTGGCACAGGATCAAAATTTTGGATAATATTTCTTGTTGACACTTTTGGTATTTGGGGCTGGAAGACATCAATGTTAGCAATAAAGTTTTGTAGTTTCCTATTACCAGACAAAATGGAGATGGTATTAAGCCTGGGCTATAACTTTAAAGGATTTGAGAATTGTAAAATTTATAGTGTCCAGAGAATGAGAAGATAAACCACAGAGTTGGAGAAAATATTGTCAAAATACACATCTGATAAAGAATTGTAATCCAACATATACAAAAAATTAAAACTCAGCAGTATGAGAACAAACCAACTGAAATGGGGAAAAGACCTTAGCAGATACTTCACCAAAAATATATATACAGATGGCAAACAAACATATGAAAAGATATACCACATCTTGTCATTGGGGAATGCAAATTAGCACAACAATGAGTTACCACTACACACCTATCAGAATTGCCAAAATCCAGAACACTGACAATACCAAACGCTGACAAGGATGTGGAACAACAGGAACTCATTCATTGCTGATGGGAGTGTGAAGTGATACAGTCAGTTTGGAAGATAGTCCGATGGTTTCTTACAAAGCTAAACATACTCTTACCATACAGTTCAGCAATCACAGAGTCTAACTGTGCAAACTGAGGCAAGTTGTGTTATTTCTCCAAACCTAGATGCTTCAGTAACATTTGCTTTTAAAATACCAACACCTTAACACATACGTACTACTGTATATAAAATAGAAAACCAAAAAGGATCTATTGTATAGCACAGGGAACTATACTCAATATTTTGTAAAAACTTATAAAGGAAAAGAATCTGAAAAAAATAGATATATATGTATATATAACTGAATCAGTTTGCCATACACCCAACACAACATTTTAAATCAACTTTATTTCAATAAAAAAAAGAAAAAAATTTTAACAAACTCATTTAAAAACTTATTTCATCTTCTATTTGTTTTTTCTACCTGTGCAAATACATGTGTTTAAATGAATAAGATACATACTTTCCACAGATGTTTACTTAAAAAATAAAATACCAATCCCTTAGAAAGAATGTGCGGGGAAGGCAATGGCACCCCACCCCAGTACTCTTGCCTGGAAAATCCAATGGACGGAGTAGCCTGGTGGGCTGCAGTCCATGGGGTCGCTAACAGTCGGACAGACTGAGCGACTTCACTTTCACTTTTCTCTTTCATGCATTGGAGAAGGAAATGGCAACCCACTCCAGTATTCTTGCCTGGAGAATCCCAGGGACGGGGGAGCCTGGTGGGCTGCCGTCTATGGGGTCACACAGAGTCAGACATGACTGAAGTGACTTAGCAGCAGCAGCAGCAGAAAGAATGTGAGGGAGAAATGGAAAAATACATTAGGAGTTAGTGTCTGCCAATAAGTATCAGTTCCATTCCCCCCTTTCCCATTGTAAATAAGGGGATTCTGGTGACAATAATGCAGTACATTTTACTGTAATTTACAAACTACAAAGCAGGTTCATATACATTCATAGAATGATCAAATATTAGTGTTTGAAGATAATTTAAAAATTATCTCATTCTTTATTCCTATCCGTGATTAAACTGGGGTTGAGACTCTATGTAAAATGTATCCAAGGTCAGTTAGATAAGGGCAAGATTAAGATGAAAAACGTGGGTGACACTCTGTTCCTAAACACACCTTTGAGTGTATTTTATCTTTATGGATGATGAAGACTAATATAATGGTAGCTATTATTTATAATCACTTACATACAGAAATCAAAGTGATTACATTCTTTGTAGCCAAAGATGCAGAAGTTGTATACAGTCAGCAAAAACAAGCCTGGAGCTGACTGTGGCTCAGATCATCAGCTTCTCATAGCAAAATTCAGGCTTAAACTAAAGTAAACTGGGAAAAGCACTAGTCCAGCCAGGTATGACTTAAATCAAATCCCATATGAATTCACAGTAGAAGTAACAAATAGATTCCAGGGACTAGGTCTAGTCAACAGTGTGCCTTAGGAACTATGGGCAAAGGTCTGTAATACTGTATAGGAGGCAGTGAACAAAACCATCCCAAAGAAAAAGAAAAGCAAGAAGGCAAAGTGGTTATCTGAGGAGTCTTTACAAACAGCAGAAGAATGAAGAGAAGTGAAAAACAAGGGAGAGAGGGAAAGGTACATCCAATCAAATGCAGAGTTTCAAAGGAGAGCTAGGAGAGACAGGAAGGCCTTCTTCAATGAACAGTGTTTAATAATAGGAGAAAACAACAAAAGGGGAAAGACTAGAGAGCTCTTCAGGAAAACTGAAAACATCAGGGAACATTCCACCCAAAGATGGGCACAATAAAGGATAAAAATGGTAGAGTCCTAGTAGATGCTGAAGAGATCAAGAAGAGACTGGAAGAAAACATGGAAGAACTGTATAAAAAAGATCTTAATGAACCAGATTACTATGATGGTGTGGTTAGTCACCCAGAGCCAGACATTGGAGTGCAAAGTCACGTGGGCTTTAAGAAGCACTGCTGTTAATAAAGTTAGTGAATGCGATGAAATTCCAGCAGAATTATTCAAATCCCTAAAGGAGGATGAAATCAAGGTTTTGCATTCATTATGTCACCAAATCTGGAAGACCGAGCAGTGGGCACAGAACTAAAAAAAGTCAACACCAAAGAACACACAAACCGTGGGACAGTTGGACTCCTCCCATGCTAATAAGGTCATGCTAGGCTTCAGCATTATGTGAACCAAGAACTTCCAGATGTCCAAGCTGGGTTTAGAAAGGGAAGAGGAACTAGAGACCAAATTGCCAACATTTGCTGGATTATACAGAAAGCTAGGGTATTTCCGAAAAACATCTATCACTGTTTCATTGACTGCACTAAAGCTTTTGACTGTGTGGATCATGAGAAATTGTGGAAAGCTTTTAGAGAGATGGGAATACCTTACCTGTCTCCTGAGAAACCTGTATGCGGGTCAGGAAGCAAGAGCTAGAACCCTGTATGGAACAACTGATTGGTTCAAGAACAAGAAAGGAGTACAACAGGGCTGTCTGCTGTCTCCCTGTTTGTTTAATCGGTTTGTTTAATCTGAATCTGTTTGTTTAATCTGAATGCTGAGCACATCACGAGAAATGCCAGGTTGGATAAGCTGGAATGAAGGCAGGTGGGAGAAACATCAACAACCTCAGATGTATGGATGATACCACTCTAATGGCAGAAGGCAAAGAGGAACTAAAGAGCCTCTTGATGAGGGTGAAGGAGAAGAGTGAAAGAGCCAGCTTAAGACTAAATATTAAAAGAAAACTAAGATTATGGCCTCTGGCCCCATTACTGTATGGCAAATAGAAGGGGAAAAGGTAGAAGCAGTGATAGATTTCCTCTTCTTGGGCTCCAAAATCACTGCAACAGTGACTGCAGCCTTGAAATCAGAAGGCGTTTGCTTCTTGGCAGGAAAGCAATGACAAACCTACACAGTGTGTTGAAAAGCAGAGACATTAGGTCCATATAGTCAACAAAGGTCCATATAGTCAAGGTTATGGTCTTCCCTGTGGTCACAGACGGTTGTGAGAGCTGGACCATTAAGAAGGTAGAACACCAAAGAATTGATGCTTTTGAACTGAGGTGCTGAGAAGACTCCTCAGAGTGCCCTGGACTGCAAGGAGATCAAACCAGTCAATCGTAAGGGAGATCAACCCTGAATATTCACTGAAAGGACTGATGCTGAAGCTGAAGTTCCAGTATTATGGTCATCTGATGCGAATGGGTGACTCATTGAAAAAGTCCCTGATGCTGGGAAAGGTTGAGGGCAGGAGGACAGGAGGGCATCAGAGGATGAGATGGCTGGATGGCATCACCAATGCAATCAACATGAACTTGGGTGAACTCTGGGAAATGGTGAGGGACAGAGAGGCCTGGCATGCTGCAGTCCGTGGGGGTTGCAAAGAGTCAGATATGACTGGGCGACTGAACACAACAATAATCATTTATCAAATTCTAGGTTTTCCTAATACTTTCTCATCTAATTCCTACAACAATATTCCAAGGTGGGTACTATTATTTTCCCATTCAAGGAATTAGCAGTGGAGGCTCAGAGAGGTTGAGGAACATTTACAACTTCACTCAGCCAACAAGAGACAGTGTAGGAATGGGTCTGACAAATTCCACAGAAGTGTTGTCAAATGGGGTTGTTAAAGGACATTTTGGGTGGAATTAGTTGCACTGTTCAAACCACCTGAATGAGTAACTCCCTAAAACTGGTATTTATTGCTAGGAAACATGGTAGTGAAAAGTCCATCTGCTTTGGAGTTAGGCAGACCTGGGTTGGAGTTGGAACTTCAGAGGAGATCTTTTGAGTGGAGTGGTTGCGTGTGGTCTCTTGTGTCTATCTGACCCATGTTCCAGGCTTGGAACTGCCACTGACCAGTTATGTGACTTCCAATTATGTGCTACTTGTCCTCTCTAACCTCTTTCTCCCATCTGTGAAATAGGCATAATAATAGTATCAACCTTGCTGGGTTGTTATCAAGAGGAAATGAGACCAAGAATGTTTAAGGAAATATAGTAGAGACACAGCACATAGCATTTTGTACCATGCTTGTTACCTAGAGGGTGCTTACTGGATGCTCTCATTATTATTGTTTTCAATAATTTTCTAACCTCTCTGAGTCTTGGTTTTTTTCTTAGTAAAATGGGAAAATGATATCTGTATTATAGTATAATCATTAAAGAAATGTATGCAAAGTACCTGGCACCAAATAAACGGCAACTCACAAGTCCTAGAGACTTTTATTACTGAGTCTCTGCAGATAAATACTAAGCATTCGGAAAAGTGTAGATAAGTAGTCTCAGTGCTAGTAATGCTGTCCCAGATGGGAAGCTGCTTCCTTATACTCATGATCTTGGAGAAGGAAATGGCAACCCACTCTAGTACTCTTGCTTGGGAAATCTGGAATGGACAGAGGTGCCTGGTGGGCTACAGTCCATGGGGTCACAAGAGTCGGACGCAACTTAGTGACTAAACCGCTACCACCGCCCATGTTCTATTTTGTAAAACCAACAATCAGAAGTAAGTGAAAAGCTACAGATTAGGAAAGATGGGCTTCCCTGGTGGCTCAGAGGTTAAAGCATCTGCCTGGAATGCTGGAGACCTGGGTTCGATCCCTGAGTTGGGAAGATCCCCTGGAGAAGGAAATGGCAACCCACTCTAGTACTCTTGCCTGGAGAATCCCATGGAGGGAGGAGTCTGGTAGGCTACAGTCCCTGGGGTCGCAAAGAGTTGGACATGACTGAGCGACTTCACTCACTCACTCAGGAAAGATGTCAGCTTTGCCTGGGGCTAATTTTTTTTAATGGCTGAAATGCTCTCAACCCCAAGGTTGAAAAGAAAAATCTGTTGTTCTTTTGCTTTCCTCCAACATTCACTGACAGCTGAGTTTGCTGAGACATTAGACTTACCTTATAAGAAAAATGATTTAAACTAGTTAAAATAGCAATAGTTCCAGAAGGCTCTTGAGGAGGGAATAAAATGGTGGGCGTTTCAAGTCTTTGCAAAGAGTGTTGAGTGTGATGCCTTTTCTCAAGCGTGCATTTTGTGTGGCATGATTCACACTATGTGGTGAGGTACTGCTCATATCACACCCAAGTGACTGAGTCTTCTCCTCATGCTCCTTGGCAGGCAGAGAAACAAGTGGTTTTCTGAAGTTAGCGTCTGCTTGGGGATGGGGAGGGGCTATGAGTAGCATGGTGGGTTGGGAGCGGGGTCCTGGACAAGAAGTTCCCTTGAGTGCACAATGGGTAGGAAAAACTATATATCCCCAAGATGCTGTCATGGGTGGCAAGCAGAGAGACCACTCAGGAGAGCCCTGATGGGAACATGACCTTGCTGGGCGCCTCTGCCTTCAGCCACAGTGCCGTGAGGTCTCCCTACCTAAAGCTTAAAGAAGGCTTAGTGGGGGTGGTTCCTGACATCGTGGTAGCCCTTCTCCTTCAGATTCCCTCACAGAGGACAGGGTGCACAGGGACAGAGTGGGATGTCAGAAACCACTGGGAAACAGAGAGGGCATAAGACAACTCCCAGCTCAGTTTTTTATCAGCTGGGGGACCCTGCGTAGGCAAATAAATCAATACCCCTATGTTGCTCCCTGACTCAACCATCTATAAAATAAGAACTGTGAAAATGAAACGCAGAAATGTGTTTGCTATGATGTATTGTGGGTGCTCCAAAAATGTCTAAAAATCATTAATGTTAAATGTTGGAGAAATAGAGAATACATCATAAACAGCAACAACAAAAAAACAAAACAAAACCCCTGAACCAAAACCAAACCTGAGCTTTCCAGGCCTCCTGTTCAAAGCATGAAATAACACCCAGTGGATTGTTTTGATGATTACCTCAAGTCTAAATTGGTAGTACTGTTTAAAAAATAACCATTGATTTAGATTTTACTGGCTTAAAACTCCCTTGAAAGACGTTTTCATCAGTGACATACTCTTTCTAAATTAATTTGAGAGATTAAGTCATAGGACTGTTTTGAAGTAACTTAAAAACAATTCTTCTTGAACACTTGTTATCTCAATAAATAAATGAATTTCTAATTTTGGTATTTCAAATTAAGTAATCACCTATTGTCTAGAAAAAAGTCTTTTTATATTTCTGAAAAGCTTCCTACTATCATCTTAATTATGACAAAGTATTTAATTTTGTAGGAATATTGCCCTTTTCACAGCTCACATGATTGCACAAAGATCAATTAATGGATTCTGAATCCCTGATTTGCATAGTTTAAGGCCACAACTACGAAGACTCAGAATTTTATTTTTTATAAATTAGCTCATTTCCAACTCCAGTACTCTTGCCTAGAAAATCCCATGGACGGAGGAGCCTAGAAGGCTGCAGTCCATGGGGTCGCTGAGGGTCAGACACAACTGAGTGACTTCACTTTCACTTTTCACTTTCATGCATTAGAGAAGGAAATGGCATCCCACTCCAGTGTTCTTGCCTGGAGAACCCCAGGGATGGGGGAGCCCGGTAGGCTGCCATCTACGGGGTTGCACAGAGTCAGAAACAAATGAAATGACTTAGCAGCAGTAGCAGCAGCAGCAGTTCATTTCCAAAGAGCAGCCAAAACTGGATCCCCTGACTATCCCAACCTTTTCTTATAGGAAATAAAGGTACAATAAATACATTTCCCAAATAGAATTTGTAGGTTTCCATACAGAAAGGCAAAATCCACACCTCCCCAAAATAATAGTGCCTAAGAAGGAGAGGAAACAGTATTTACTGAGCATCTGCTTTGGAATCTAAAAGCATTAGATGCATGATCTCATTATACTTTCAGACTCCATTTCGTTTTAATCCTTACAGCAACACTATGACATAGACATTACTTCCATTTTTCCGCATCCTGCTTCCCAAACCTGTCTCTCTCCCCATTCATCCTCCCTGCTTCAACTCCAGGAAGACATTACTTCCCAGCATTTTCATATCATGGCATTTGCATGGCTCATTGAAACAAACAGCAGAGTCCTCTAAAGCACTTTAGATAAGTGAAATATATGTATATAAAATAAGAAAAATAAAACACATATATTATAGAAGATATTAAATATGGAATTTGTACCATCCTTACAAATCAAAATTTTTTGAGAAACTTAAAGCCTACTTTTGCAAACAATACTTCATTTTTTGTTGGAAAAGTTTATTGAGGCTTAGCATTCAGTGAAATACACCGATTTTAATACACTTTTGATCATTTTTGACAAGTGAACAAATACTCCTCAATTGAGATACAGGACATTTTTTCACCCTAAAGAGTTTTTTTTTGTGCTAGCCATCAGTCAATGGCCCTAGAAGCAGCCCCTTGATCTGGTATTTATTACCGTGGAGAGGACTTCATACAAATGGAATAAATCAGTGTGTACTCTTTAGTGTCTGACTCCTTTTATCAAGCTTAATATTTTAAAGGTTCACTCAGTTTGTTGCACGTATTGGTAATCTGTTACAGGCGCACCTCACTGTATTACGCTTTGGAAGTACTGCTCTTTTTATCCCCACACGTTCAAGACTTGTGGCAATCTTGTGTTGAGCCACCTGGCACCATTTACCATCTTTTCAACAGCATTCGCCTACTTCAGATCTCTGTGTCGTATTTTGGTAAGCCTCGAGGTAGTTCAAACTTCTTCATTATTGTTATAGTTGTTATGGTGATCTGTGATCAGTGATCTTTGATGTTACAGTTGAAATTTTTTTGAGGCTCCATGAACCATGCTCATATAAGACAGTGAACTCAACAGATAAATTCTGTATGTGTTCTGACTGTTCTTGGATCAGGCTGTTCCCTCATCTTCCTCCCTCTCCTTGGACTTCCTTAGTCCCTGAGATACAATATTGACATTAAGGCAATTAATAACGCTATTCTGTTAAAGGAAGATTCACATGTCTTTCAATTTAAATCAAAACCTAGAAATGATTAAGCTTAGTGAGGTGGTTCTCACTAAGTCTTGTCCAACTCTTGTGACCCCATGGACTGTAGCCCACCATGTCCCTCTGTCCATGAAATTTCCCAGGCAAGAATACTGGAGTGGGTTGCCATTTCCTTCTTCAAGATATCTTCCTGACCCCGGGATTGAACCTGGGTTTCCTGCATTGCAGGCAGTCTTCTGCACTGCAGGCGATTCTTTTCTGCTGAGCCACCAGGGAAGCCCAAGCTTAACGAGGAAGGCATGTCAAAGCTGAGATAGATCAAAAGCTAAGTGAATGTATGGCAAAAACCACTACAATATTGTTAAGTAATTAATTAATTTACAAAAAAAAAAAAAAGCTAGGTTTCTTTCACCAGTTAGCCAACTTGTGACTACAAAGGAAAAGTTCTTTGAAATTAAAAGTGCTACTCCAGTGAATACAGGAATGACAAGAAAGCAAAACAGCCTTATTGCTGATATGGAGGAAGTTTTAGTGATCTGGACAGAAAAGCAAATTAACCACAACATCCCCTAAGGCCAAAGACTAACCCAGAAGAAGACCCTAACTCTCTTCAGTTCTATGATGGCCGAAAGAGGTGAGGGAATTGCAGATGAAAAGTTTGAAGCTAGCAGAGGTTGGTTTATAAGGTTTAAGGGAAAAAGCCATCTCTGCAATATGAGAAAGTGCAAGGTGAAGCAGCAAGTGCTGATGTAGAAGTTACCTATAAGATCTAGCTAAAATAGCTATGGAAGGTAGCTACACTAAACAACAGATTTTCATTGTAAACAAAGCAGTCTTGTGTTGGAAGAAGATGCCATCCAGGACCTCCATGGCTAGAGAGGAGAAGTCAATGCCTGTGTCCAAACTTTCAAACGACAGTGTGATTCTCTTGTCAGGGACTAATACAGCTGGTGACTTTAAATTGAAGCAAGTGCTCATTTATCATTCTGAAAACCCTAGGACCCTTCGGAACTGGGCTAAGTCTACTCTGCCTATGCTGTATACATGGACCAACAAAGCCTAGATGATAGCACGTCTAGGCTATCCAGTTTACTGGATATTTTAAACCCTCTGTGAGGCCTACTGCTCAGAAAAATGATTCCTTTAAAAATGTTACAGCTCACTGACAATGTACCTGGCCACTAAAGGTCTCTGATAGAGATGTACAAAATTCATGTTGCTTTCATGCTTGCTAACACAACATCTATACTTGAACCCATGATCAAGGAGTAATTTTGACTTTCAAGTCTTATTATTTAAGAAATACATTTTGCAAGGTTATCATTGCCATAGAGAGTAATGGATTTGGGCAAAGTAAATTTTAAAACTTCTAGAAAGGATTCACAATTCTTGATGCCATTAAGAAAGTTTGTGATTCATGGGAAGAAGTCAAAATATCAACATTAGCAAGAGTTTGAAAGGTGACTCTAGCCCTCATGAATGATTTTAAGGGGTTCAAGACTTCACAGGAGGAACTAACTGCAGATGTCATAGAAACAGCCAGAAAATTAAAATTACTAAGTGAAGCCTGAAGATACGAAGATGATAAAACATTAATGGATTCACTTCAGTTCAGTTGCTCAGTCGTGTCCGACTCTTTGCGACCCCACGAATCGCAGCACGCCAGGCCTCCCTGTCTATCACCAACTCCCGGAGTTCACCCAAACTCATGTCCATCGAGTTGGTGATGCCATCCAGCCATCTCATCCTCTGCCATCCCCTTCTCTTCCTGATCCCAATCCCTCCCAGCATCAGGGTCTTTTCCAATGAGTCGACTCTTCACATGAGGTGGCCAAAGTATTGGAATTTCAGCTTCAACATCAGTTGAACACCCAGGAACCTTTAGGATGGACTGGTTGGATCTCCTTGCAGTCCAAGGGACTCACAAGAGTCTTCTCCAACACCACAGTTCAAAAGCATCAATTCTTCAGTACTCAGCTTTCTTCATAGTCCAACTCTCACATCCATACATGACTACAGGAAAAACCATAGCCTTGACTAGATGGACCTTTGTCGACAAAGTAATGTCTCTGCTTTTGAATATGCTATCTAGGTTGGTATAACTTTCCTTCCAAGGAGTAAGCGTCTTTTAATTTCATGACTGCAATCACCATATGCAGTGATTTTGGAGCCCCCCAAAATAAAGTCTGACACTGTTTCCCCATCTATTTCCCATGAAGTGATGGGACCAGATGCCATGATCTTCATTTTCTGAATGTTGAGCTTTAAGCCAACTTTTTCACTCTCCTCTTTCACTTTCATCAAGAGGCTTTTTAGTTCCTCTGCACTTTCTGCCATAAGGGTGGTG
>SJYX01002706.1:116693-130757 GCA_006410675.1 Oreotragus oreotragus | reverse complement strand
TTATGTAAGTTTTTTATATATATATATATATATATATATATATATATGATTATTTTTTCCTTTGGCTGCAACTCATGGCATGAGGAACTTTCCCGACCAGGCATCAAACCTGCACTCCTTGCAGTGGAAATGCAGTCTTAACCACTTGGCCACCAGGGAAGCCCCTTGCTGAAATTTCAGAATCAACTTGTCAACTTCTACTCATAGTCTGCTGTTATTTTGGCTGGGTAGCACTGACTCTAGAGCATTTGAGTAGAATTCCCACAGTAACACACTGAACCTTCCCACTCAAGAACATGGAATTTTTTTCCATTTATGTCTTTAATTTCTCTTAGCAATGATGTTTAGTTTTCAGTATAAAAGTGTATCTTTTGTTAAATTGATCCTTAAGTGTTCTATATTTTGGGGTGCTTTTATAGGATGGTATTTTAATTTATATTTTCAGCTGTTTACTGTTAGTATATAGAAAAATCATTTGATTTCATATATTTTTGTATACTTTGTATTCTGTTGTTGTTGTTGTTTAGTTGATAAAACATGTCCAACTCTTTGCAATCCCATGGACTATTACCCACCAGACTCCTCTGTCCATGGAATTTTCTAGGCAAGAATACTGAAGTCAGTTGACATTTCCCTCTTTAGAGGATCTTCTCTTGACCCAGGGATTGAACCTGCATCTCATGGTTGGCAGGTGGATTCTTTATCACTGGGCAACCAGGGAAGCCCCTTGTATTCTGTACTTCTGTTAAATTTTACTTATTAGTTCTGATAGAATTTTTGTACATTCCTTAGTATATTCTATACACAAAATTATTCTACCTGTAGAAAAAACCACTAATTCTTCTTTTACAAACTTTATTCATTTTTAAAAAGTAAACTTTATTTATTTTTGATGATCTTATTGTGCTGGGTAGGGCCTCTAGTAAAATCTGTGATAAAAGATAAAGTAGTAGACAAAACATTCTTATCTTGTTTCCAACCTTAGGAGGAAAGCATTTAATATTTCATTGATATTAGTAATAGGTTAATCATAGATGACTTTTATTACATTGGGAATTTTACTTTGATTCCCAGGTTAAGATATTTTTGGTTTATGTGAAATAGTGTTGAATTTTGTCAAATGATTTTCTGAATTCAGCAGGAGAATCATATTATTTTTTCCCTTTAATCTGTTAATGTGGTTAACTACATTGATTTTCCAAGGCTTAAACAGACTGGTTCCAAATAGGAAAAGGAGTATGTCAAGGCTGTATATTGTCACCCTGCTTATTTAACTTATATGCAGCGTACATCATGAGAAACACTGGACTGGAAGAAACACAAGCTGGAATCAAGATTGCCAGGAGAAATATCAATAACCTCAGGTATGCAGATGACACCACCCTTATGGCAGAAAGTGCAGAGGAACTAAAGAGCCTCTTGTTGAAAGTGAAAGAGGAGAGTGAAAAAGTTGGCTTAAAGCTCAACATTCAGAAAACGAAGATCATGGCATCTGGTCCCATCACGTCATGGGAAATAGATGGGGAAACAGTGGAAACAGTGTCAGACAGTATTTTGGGGGGCTCCAAAATCACTGCAGATGGTGACTGCAGCCATGAAATTAAAAGACACTTACTCCTTGGAAGGAAAGTATGACCAACCTAGACAGCATATTCAAAAGCAGAGTCATTGCTTTGTCGACAAAGGTCCATCTAGTCAAGGCTATGGTTTTTCCTGTAGTCATGTATGGATGTGAGAGTTGGACTGTGAAGAAAGCTGAGCACCGAAGAATTGATGCTTTTGAACTGTGGTGTTGGAGAAGACTCTTGCGAGTCCCTTGGACTGCAAGGAGATCCAACCAGCCCATCCTAAAGGAGATCAGTCCTGAGTGTTCATTGGAAGGACTGATGCTAAAGCTGAAACTCCAATACTTAGGCTACCTCATTCGAAGAGTTTACTCACTGGAAAAGACCCTGATGCTGGGAGGGATTGGGAGCAGGATAAGAAGGGGACGACAAAGGATGACATGGCTTGATGGCATCACCGACTCGATGGACATAAGTCTGGGTGAACTCTGGGAGTTGGTGATGGACAAGGAGGCCTGGCGTGCTGCAATTCTTGGGGTCGCAAAGAGTCGGACATGACTGAGACACTGAACTGAACTAAACTGAACCAATCTTATATTCTTCCAAAAGACTCCACTAGTTCAGAAGCATTATTCTTTATGTTATACATATATGTATATTTCATATTTTTATATGTATCTTTATATTTTATACCTGAGTTCAATTTGCCAATATTTTGTTAAGAATTTTTGCATTTACATTCATGAGGACTGGGGTTCTTGTAGGGAAATTTTAACTGACAAATTCACTTTTCTTTTTTTTGTGTCAAAAATGCTTTTCAAGAAATATGTTTATATCATTTGAGTTATCAAATTATTAGAATGAAGCTTCCCCTAATGTTCTTTTGTTATCATTTTAATGCCTGGAGGATATAACCTGCTTCCTTCATTATTGATATGGGTATGTGTGCTTTTTTCTTTATGGTAGGTAGTTGTTTATCACTCTCATTGATCTTTTCAAAGACTCTACATTTACTTGTTGATTTTTCTCTATTGTTTCTTTTCTTTTTTTTTTTTTTTTGGCTTTGTTGTAATCTTTTCCTTTTATTTATGTAATTTGAATTAACTACGCTACCTTTTTAGCTTCTTAAAGTGGAAGTCTGGATCACTGATTTTAGATTTTTACTCTTTCTTAATATAGACATTTAAAACTATGAAATTTCCTCTTAAAACTTTTATCTGTATTTCATAAAATTTGAAATTATGTGTTTCACTATGATTCTGTTAAAAATATCTTCTAGTCTATCATGCTGACTTTAAAAAAACCATGTGTCATTAGAAATGTATTGTTTAATTTCCAAATATATGAACATTTTCTACTTTTCTACATTTTTACTATCCAGTACAGTAGCCACTAGCCATATGTGTGTATTTAAATTTTTATTAATGAAAAGAATTAAAATTAAAAATTCAGCTGCTAAGTCACTCTAGTCAAATTTCTAGTGCTCAACATTTGCACATGGAAAGTAACCACCTTATTGAGCAATACAGATACAGAATATTTTCATCATTACAGAAAAATCTATTATAATATTTTATTGTTATCAATTTCTACTTTAACACATTGCAGCCAGAGAATACTCTATATGATTTTGACTTTTTGAAATTTATTGAGATGTGTTTTATGGCCCAGAAAAGAGTCTATCTTGGTGAATTTTTCATGTGCACTTAAGAAGATTATACAGTCCTTTTCTATTATTGGGAGTATCTGTCAATTAAGTTGGGTTATATCTTCCATGTCTTGGGTACTTATTGTTTTTGTCTAGTTGTCCTATCCATTGCTTAGAGAAAAGCGTTAAATTCTTCAATAATTGTATATCTATATATACTTTTATTTAGCTCTGTTTCATTTAAACCTGTTGTAGTCTTTTTTTCTTTGATGTGGACCATTTTTAAAGTCTTTATTGCATTTATTACAATATTGCTTCTGTTTTATGTTTGGTTTTTTTGGCTACGAGGCATGTGAGATATTAGGTCCAGGACCAGGGATCGCTGCATTTAAAGGTGAAGTCTTAACCACTGGACCACCAGGGAAGTCCCCTGTTACAGCCTCTTGATCACCTATTCTCTTTATCATTGTGAAATGCCTCTATCCCAGTAATACTCTTTTTTGTTTGTTTGTTTGTTTTTTGTCAGTAATACTCTTTATCTTGATGTCTACTTTTGTTATTAAGTAATGGTAGATTTTAATGATTAGTATTTGCACAGTGCATCCTTTTTCATGTTCCACTATTTTACTTTCAAATTTCCTGTGTCTTTATGTGTCAAGTGTGTTTCTTGTCAACAGATGCACTTTAGCCTTGTTTATTTTTAGCCAGTCTGACAATCTCTGACTTTTGGTTTGGCTCTTTAGTCCATATTGCAGCTATTGGTGTGTGTGCGTTTGTGTGTGTGTGTGTTAAGTAGCTTCAGTTGTGTCCGACTCTTTATGACCTCATGGACTGTAGCCCACCAGGTTCCTCTGTCCATGGGGATTCTCCAGGCAAGAGTACTGGAGTGGGTTGCCATGCCCTCCTCCAGGGATCTTCCCGACCTAGGGATTGAACCCACATCTTTCCCATCTCCTGCACTGGCAAGCAGGTTCTTCACCACGAGTGCCACCTGGGAAGCCCAAGTTACATGAATTTTACTCTACCGTAGTGATCATAGTGATCTTTGATTTATATTGTTCCATCTGCTTTTTTCTTTGATTCCTCCTCTTCTGCCCTTTTGTGTGTGTGTGTGATTTAATTATTTTTAAGTATTCATTTTATTTTCCATGCTAGTTATTATCAACAGTTATGTCTCTCCTTGTTAAAATTTTAATGGTTGATCTAGAGATTATCATAGGCATTTCTAACTTGTCACATCTACAGTGAGAAGTTGTTTACTACTTTACAATGTAACAATCTCAAAATAACATGCTTTAATTATTATCCTCTCACTCTTTGTCCTCTTATTATATATTTTACTTCTAAATATGCCAGAACCTCACACTACAATGTCATTAGCTTTACTTTAAAAGATTAATAGTCTTTAAAACGTGTATTTTTGTGTATGTGGGTTCTAATGTCCTTTATATTTACTGACGTGTTTTCTCTTCCTTCCCAAAGAACTGGTTCTCTATCTGGTATTGTTTTTATTCAGCTAAAATAATTTTTTGCATTCCTTATAGTAGAGGTTTCTATGCCACAATTTCCTTCACTTTTGTCTGTTTGAAAATATCTTTATTTTGCCTTTTTAATTTAACAATGTCTTTATTTATTATTGGAGGACCCTAGTATTGCTCCTAAGTCTTTATCTATTTTGGGTAGTCCCCAGGAAATGTCTCCATAAGCTCACAAAACTGACACTAGCCAATTTTCTTATCTTCTGCTTCAATGCTGAGATCTCAGAAACTCTCAAAAAATTTGCCAAGGCATTAATTTTCCCAAGTTCCCAGAAAAGGCCTTCAGCTACAGCCAAGGTTGTTGCCTCCTGTGTCTGCTTTTTCCGAGTCTCTTGTGCCGGCCCTAAGAATCTGCTCTGGTGCCAGAACCATGTGTGTGTGCTTAGTCCCTCAGTCATATCTGACTCTCTGTGACTCCGTGGACTTTACCCTGCAAGTCTCCTCTGTCCACGGGATTCTCCAGGCAAGAATACTGGAGTGGGTTGCCTTTTCCTACTCCAGAGGATCTTCCTGACCCAGGGATCAAACCCATGTCTCCTGCATACACGTATTTCCTCTTTTTTTGATTTCCTTCCCACTTAGGTCACCACAGAACATTGAGTAGAGTTCCCTGTGCTATTCAGTAAGCTCTTGTTAGTTACCTATTTTATACGTAGCAGCATATATATGGGACTTCCCTGGTGGCTCAGATGGTAAAGCGTCTGTCTACAATGCGGGAGACCCGGGTTCGAGCCCTGGGTTGGGAAGATCCCCAGGAGAAGGAAATGGCAATCCACTCCAGTACCATTGCCTAGAAAATCCCATGGACAGAGGAACCTGGTAGGCCCCAGTCTATGGGGTCGCAAAGAGTCAGACACGACTGAGAGACTTCACTTCTCTGCACTTCAGTGTATATATGTCAATCCCAGTCTCACAATTTGTCCCACCCTATTTCACTTTTCTTAATTTTTAGGAAATAATTCCACTAGACCTAGAATTCTAGATTGATTTCTTTTCTCCTTTCCTTAAAGATGTCATTCCATTGTTCTCTCTTCTCCATTGTTGAGAAGCTATAATTTTTATTGTTGTTCCCCTAGATGTAATATGTCTTATTTCTTCTGGCAGCTTTTAAGATTTTCTCTTTATGTTTTTCAGCAGTTTGGTTACAATGCTCTAAAGGTGCTTTTATCATTATTTCTTTGTATTTATCTTTCTTTGGGTTTGCTGAGCCTATTGAATCATGGGTTGATATCTTTCATACATTTTAGAAAGTTCTAGGCCATTCAAATAATTCTCCAGGAACTCAAATTACATGTTTGTTTGGACATTATATATATCCCAGGTATGTGTGTGTGTGCTAATATATACTTTAGTGCATACAGAATTCAAAAGTGATCTATTTTCAATTTCACCAATTCCTTCTGCTGTGTCTGGTATGCTAATAAACTCATTGAAATGAATCTTTATCTCTGGTATTTTTTTATGTCTAGCATTTCCACTTGGATATGAAATTGTTCATCTTCACATTTTCTGTGTTATCATTTTATATATGTATTATTATATAAAAATGCCTGATCATTCCAGCAGCAATGCTATTATTTACTAGGTCTGGTTCTATTTATTGTTTTCTGTTTAAGGGAAGAGTAATTTTTCCATGTGCCTTGTAACTTGATTTTGACTGAATTCAGACATGATAAATGATCAATGAATAGCAGAGTCTGAAGAAATCAATAGACAATGGTAGACCTTTTTTTTTCTTTTCCTGACAGACCATTAGGGAGAATGTTTGATACAGTCCAGTCTGTCCTTGATTCAGGTCTGAAAGTTTTGCTGCTGGAGTTAGATTTAATTCACCATATGCTTCACGTTAATGAGAACCTTTCCTGTGGCAGGGCTTGGAATATGAGTGCTTGAGGGTATGTTATCAGCACTTTGCCTTGTGTTCATTGCCACATCTGGGGGTTTCTCTCAATAGCCCTGTTCTGCCCCTGGATTCTAGCTGGCCCTATGCACTTATGTTCAGAGCAAGGTGTCTTCCTCAGCTCACCAGCTCCTCCCCTGGCAGGGAGAAGGATGGAATCTGGTAAGGCAAGATCCTTTAGTGTCTGTGGAGTTTCTCTCCCCTCTCCTTGGACTCCAGCAGGCTTCACCCAGCTGCACGTGGGGAAGCTTTCCTCAGCTCTCCAGTTTCTCCCCTAGGAGTAGGCAGTTACTCCTCAAAATCAGCACCAGGATCTTAGAGCTGAGGGAGTTCGCTAGGTTCTCTTGTGCAGACTCTGCCGTCTCCACACACCTGTGCACTGGGGGTCTGTCAGCAATCTTACCGTACCCTAGTCTGTCCTGGATACACTCTGTGAAGGCTTGTAGAAAGAGTTGGTGGGGAGGGGCAGAACCCTCTGTGTCTGAGCTCCTGAGGCTTTAAGCACTTTAAAAACTGAACTAAATATATGCACCTCAGTATTCATAGCAGCACTATTTACAACAGCCAAGATACAGAAGCAATCTAAATGTCCATCGACAGATGAATGATTAAAGATGTGGCACATCTGTATGTTTTCTTTGGAGAAATGTCTGTTTAGCTCTTCTTCCCATTTTTTGATTTTTTTTTTTTTTGAGCTGTATGAGAAGTTTGTATAGTTTGGAGATGAATCCCTTGTTGGTTACTTCATTTGCAAATATTTTCTCCAATTCTGTGGATTGTCTTTTGGTTTGTTTATGACTTCCTTTGCTATGCAAAAACTTTAAGTATAATTAGATGTTTAACAAAAATGCTCATTTGTTTATTTTTGACCAAAAAACACATGAAAAGATGCTCAACATTACTAATTATTACAGAAATGCCAGTTAAAACCACAATGAGATATTCCCTCATATTACATATACATATCTCATATTATGAGATATTACACCAGTCAGGATGGTCATCATCTAAAAATCTATGAAAACAATAAGTGCTGGAGAGTATGGAGAAAAGTGAACACTTCTCTACAGTTGGTGGTAATGTAAATTGCTACAGCCACTTTCTTTCTCATGAAAGTTCCTTAAAAACTAAAAATAGAGCTACCATATGATCTAACAATCAGATTTCTGGGCATATATCCAGAGAAAACCATAATTCAGAAAGATGCTCCCCAATGTTCATTGCAGAACTATTTACAATAGCCAGGAAATGGAAGCAACCTACTTACTTGTCTATTGGCAGATGAATGGATAAAAAAGATGCGATAACATGTATACCATGGAATATTACTCAGCCATAAAAAGAATGAAATAATGCCATTTGCAGTGACATGGATGCACCCTGAGATTGTCATAGTGAATGAACTATGTCAGACAGAGAAATACAATTATCAATGATATAGCTTATATGTGGAATCTTAAAAATGGTACAAATGAACCTATTTACAAAACATAGAGTCACATTTGTAGAAAACAAACTTATGGTTATCAAAGAGGAAAGGTGGGGTGGGGGCAGGTAAATTGGGAGATTGGGATTGACATATACACACTGCTGCTGCTGCTGCTAAGTCACTTCAGTCGTGTCCAACTCTGTGCGACCCCATAGACGGCAGCCCACCAGGTTGCACCCCTGGGATTCTCTAGGCAAGAACACTGGAGTGGGTTGCCATTTCTTTCTCCAATGTATGAAAGTGAAAAGTAAAGTGAAGTCGCTCAGTCGTGTCCAATCCTTAGTGACCCCATGGACTGCAGCCTTCCAGGCTCCTACGTCCATGGGATTTTCCAGGCAAGAGTACTGGAGTGGGGTGCCATTGCCTTCTCTGCATATACACACTACTGTATATAAAATACATAACTTATAAGGGCTTACTAGATAGCACAGAAGAGAAGAAAAAGGCAACCTGGAAAATCCCATGGATGGAGGAGCCGCGTAGGCTGCAGTCCATGGGGTCACTAAGGATTGGACACTACTGAGTGACTTCACTTTCCCTTTTCACTTTCATGCATCGGAGAAGGAAATGGCAACCCACTCCAGTGTTCTTTGCCTGAATGCCAGGGATGGGGGAGCCTGGTGGGCTGCCGTCTATGAGGTCGCACAGAGTCAGACACGACTGAAGTGACTTAGCAGCAGCAGCAGCAGATAACACAGGGAACTTGACTCAGTACTCTGTTATGACCCATATGGGAAAAGAATCTAAAAAAGGGTGGACATATGTATGTGCATAACCAATTAACTTTGCTGTACAGCAGAAAATAACACATTGTAAATCAACTATATTCCAATAAAAAGTAAAAAAGATAGATGATGGAATACTGCTTAACCACAAAAAGAGAATGAAATAATGCCATTTATAGCAACATGGATGGACCTAGAGAGTATCATACCAAGTGTCAATAAGTCAGACAGACAAAGACAAATATCTTATGCAGTCACTTACACGTGGAATCTAAGAAAATAAAACAAATGAACTTATTTACAAAACAAACTTATGGTTACCAAAGGGGGGAGCAGGGGAGGGAGGGATAAATTAGGAGTTTGGGATTAGCAGGTACAAACCACCATACATAAACAACAAGGTGTTACTAAATAGCACAGGGAACTGCACTCAATATTTTGTAATAACCTGTATGGGAAAAGAATCTGAAAAAGAATATATGTGTGTGTGTGTCTGTGTGTGTATATATATATATATGAATCATTTTGTTGTGCTCTTGAAATTAACAGAACATTGTAAATCAACTGTACTTCAATAAGAAACGTTGCCCTCAAGATTCAGCTTTTTTCTTATCAGCTTCCTCTCACATTGACAGTGCTGCCAAGGATAGAAGAAGCTCTCAAGAAGGATGCTGTTACTTTTTGGACTTGGGTTCATTAGGTTTCTTTATACTCATACCAGCTTTCAAAAATTACAACTTTGTAGATTATCTGGCTTGTTCCTATCATTAGGGTGAGAGCAATGTTCTCCTGTGACTTTCCATGTCTCAAGTAGAAAGGGAAGTCAACATAGCTTTTTCTATCAAGTTTTATGTTGCAATGGTTATAAGCAAATCCTAATGGGCTTTTTAACGTGTTCTTGTCAAATCCTCATCATCACCATTGAAAACAGAGTTTCATGTAGAGATGATAAAATACTTGAAAACATGTTTTACAATCATTCAAACAGTTGCAAGAGCTAAAGCTCCTTTAAAAACCTCAGTAGCGCTTCCCTGTCTTGTATGAACAAAGATATATTAAATTTTGTTTTGTAATAATGCAACCAGAGTTCAAATGTAAACTATCTTTGGCATATCAATAATTTGAAAATAATAATGAGGCTCTAACTTACAGAACATACATAGCAAAGCCTTTACCAGGAAGATATTTGGATTGCTAGTAAGAACACTTCAGCCACAAAGCAACACTTTCTAATCTGTGTGAAAGAGGTTTGGAGCTACGCTATCCAGTCTTCTAGGGCCCCTGGCCAACATATAAGCCCTGTTCTGTGGGCATTTGGAATACCTCTGGCCACCTTCACTGCAACAAGCTATACCTTGACCTATGACCCCTGTTATGTGGGCACTTAGAATATGAACCTTAGTGGGTCCATGAGTCCCGTGGCTGTGATGGGCAGCTGAGTGCTTTACAACTGGCTGGTGATATCGAGGTCCACCTGGAACAATCTAGATGCTACCTGAGGAAACCAGGGGCCCACCATTAGACCTCATCATGCCTTCATCACCCTTCAAAAAGCCCTAGAAGAGACTTCTATGGCTACAAGTGCCTGGCCTTGTGTTCACCTTCACCCACTGGCACACACCAATTAGGGAACTCAGGGATAGAAGTGGCCTTGCACTGCTTCCAGGCCCCCTGGCCTCCCTTGTTCTTCTACACTTAACCCTGTGTTCTGAGCTTGGTTCTCACTTGTAAGGCTGCCAAGTAAAATGGTAGAAAAAAAAATCAGCTAAACATAGATAATATTTTCCTATGTCTCAAACATTGTAGGAAACATACTTTTACTTAACATTATTTTCTATCTGAAATTCTAATTTTACTGGGAGTCCTATATTTTTATTTGCTAAATATGGAAAGGCTACTCATTTGGATATTGCCCTATTACTGGCTATCTCTTGGAGACAGCCAGTAATAAGGCAATGTCCTGGTTATTTCAGTCTTTGGTTAGCTATAATGAGTTGGCCAACACTCTCAACCTCTGTATCCTAATTAGCTACACCATTGAACAGAGTTGGGTAAGATTCAAGTGAGATAACACATGTGAGTGCTGTTGGTGTATTATGAACTTCTCAACAGAAGCAAGGCAGCATAAAGATTACAGAAATGACAAAATCTAGTTAAATGACTAATTGTAACAGAGAACAAACCTGACGCCATAGTAGATCTATTAGCTCTGACCCTTGTGCTTTGTTGCCTGTGCCTGCACTTTTGTAAAAGAATATTGCCCATAGCTTGAAATATCTCAATGCTCTGCCTTTCAGTCTTAGCCTTTAAAGGTATGACAATTTTCCATTCTTACAGAGACAAAAAAATCACAGAACAGAAATAACAATTGTTTTGGAAGATTATAGGAACCTTGTGACCAGACTTAGCAGGACAGTTGCAAGAACAAAGGATTCCAGCACCAAGAAATTTGCAACAACTAGCCACACCTCCTCCCCTGTCTGTAGAAAAGAAGCCTGAATTCTAATTCTGGTAACACAGTTCTTTGGGGGCACTAGTCTACCATCTTCCCAGACTGCTGGTTTTCTGAACAAAATTGCTTTTCCTTGCTCCAGCACTTTGTCTTTTGATTTATTACCCTGTCATGCAGAGAGCAATATGAACCTGGACTCTGTAACACAGCCATTTTAAAAAGTCTTTTTACATTGTTCTCCTTTCAGGCCGCATGTCTGTCCGTGGGGGAGACAGGATAGCGAAGCTGGGGAGTTCTGAACTTGAGGCCTCAGTTTGAATCCTGACTCTTCCAGTTAACTGGCTGTGGGATGCTGGACAAACACTCTGTCGTGTCTGTGCCTCAGACGCCTAGAGATCCTAGGTAATCACATTTAGAATAGCATCAGCAAGTGGCAAGTGCCCAGTGTGTGAGCAGACCCTCCCTCTTTTGCATCCAACAGGAGATTGCCTCCTCTACGTTTGTACAAGCATTTTCTTATGATATTAATAGATGTTCTGAGGGAAAAAAAGTTTGTGTGTTTAAAAGTTTGAGAAGTGCTACACATTACAAGCCCCTTTGAAGCTTCATAGCCTATATTTGCATATCAAAGCTACTGAGATGATCCACTGTAGAGAAACTTATTCTATTTATTGATCCAGGATTTCTAAAACTTATTTATACATAAAACACCTTTTTAAAAAATGGTTAATCTATTAACAGCCTGTGTAACTATGTTCATCTGTCAACTTTCCTGTTAAAACTCCTTCCAATGCAAGGGAGAAAGTCAAGAGGTATTATTATTTGTGGACAATGGAACAAGACACAGTGCTGTGGAATATATGACTTAAAGTGACAAAAATAATCAATAGAGGAAGTACAAACAGTGATAAACCTTTACTGAAGTTAGGAATTTGGATGATTTTTATAGTTGAGCTAAATCTTCATCTACTAAAGAGGGTCAGGAGATCTCTTAGATTACACAAAGCCAGAGTGACAGAAACATGTTTTTCTAGGCAAGAGAGGAACAACCCAGATAACTGAAAACAGGGGTGCGGCGTGGACAGGGGCAGAAATGTCTTCTTTTATTACCAATTCCTCGGTAAAAGCCTGACTTTTTAAAGAATATATGCTTGTACTATTTGGATAAACATTTAAAATAAAAACTTTGTATCTTCAAAGTTTTCAGGCTTGGGTAACTCTAAGTGGGGCCTACATCTGATGAAAAAGGAATTTCTTGGGACTAAGAGCCCCAGCCCACCCCACCTCACCCCTCTCACCTCCACCACTTTGACAACAGAGCTGTGATCAATCAACACCAGCCAGCTGGAACTTCACGCACGGCTTTCTCCTTGCTCTGTTTCAATTTTGTGCTTGCTCTGATACTCTTCCCTCCCTCCCTTCTCTCTTTTTCACATTTCACGCCATCCTGCAGTTCTATATTGTGGGGTAAGATTAAAAAGAAACTAATAAGCCCAGGGCAACTGGCTGATTGGTGAATTTAGCTACCATACTATCTAGACAATATTATGACTATTTTTCCTCCAGCAACTCCACATATGCCTGCTCCTTTATGTGTTTTTTTTTTTTAAGTGAAAAGATGCTGAAAAGTCTTAGTAATCCTAAGATAAGAAGAATTTCAAGATGCAGCAAACTTTAGAAATGGCATCCAGATGCATTGTTTAAGCCCCCTGACATCACCAAGGTAGCCTGTCTGACTGATCAAATGATTAATTCTACCTGGATTTAATTTCTGGCTCTTTTAGAATTCCGCTGTGGTCTAGATTAAAGCATTAGTCTTTAACCGAGAAACATGAATTTGGTTTACATGTGCAGCTCCCATTAGGAACTAGTTCTCATCCATCAAATCTCAGCTCATAATTCACCTCCTTCCTCAACTCCATTGCCCTCCTCCTCCGTTGATTTTACTCCTAATTGCCTATAGGTCTCATATGCACCTTTTGTGCCCATACCTCCTATGCTGTATTACAACTTTTTACCTGTTTATCCTCACCTTAGTTACTACAAGGTACATTTTAGACACAAGATGGTATATAAGTGGAGGCGTATGGCCCTCTCCCCCTGAGCATAGGCAGGACCTGTGAATATGACATCTTACCACTCTGTTGACCCGGTTACTTTACAGGGCAAAGGTGATGGGAGAGGCCCTCTGTGATTACCTTATGTTGTGAAAGACTCACAGCAGATAGCAGGGACCTGCAATGCTGATGCCTTGGTTTTAGCCCACTGAGAAAGATCTTTGGACTTCTGATCTTCAGAACTGTAAAATAATAAATGTGTGCTATTTTAAGCCACTAAGTATGTGGTGATTTGTTACAGCAGCAACAGGACAGCGATTTCAACCCCACCGGCGTCCTATATTCTCTTGGTGACTATCAGTCACTGTGCTTACCCTGCTTCCTCTCCAAAGAGAAGACAGGATTCAGATTTCCTATCCTGGAATATGAATTTTAAATGAACTGAGACCAGGATCAGAAACGGAAGGCTTCTGGAGCTAAATCATTCCAAGGCAACACCCAGAATAAGGCTCTTAAACAAATTCCAATTGCTGAGATCCCTATAGGTGCATCATTCTCCAGGTTGATAGTTTCGATTACACTTTGAGCCAGTTAGTGCCCCAGCATCTTTGTGAATTCCTCTTTTTTTTTTTTTTTTTTTGGCTTAAGCTAGCCAAATGCAATTTCTTTTGCTTGCAGCCAAAAAAAAAA
>SJYX01002706.1:85926-116564 GCA_006410675.1 Oreotragus oreotragus | reverse complement strand
GCTTGCAGCCAAAAAAAAAAAAAAAAAAAAAAAACCACCAAACTAGCAGACCAAATCCTCCCAGCTCTCACATGGTCAGCACTTCTCTTTCCTCCGATATTCTCTCCAGCTTGGCTTTCCCTCCCAGGTATTGTGCTTTGTCCTTAATTATATTTTAACTCTGTTACAATGAGGGCAGGCGGAGAAGGGCACGACAGAGGATGAGATGGCTGGATGGCATCACCGATGCGATGGACATGGGTTTGGGTGGACTCTGGAAGTTGGTGATGGACAAGGAGGCCTGGTGTGCTGCTGTTCCTGAGGTCGCAAAGAGTCAGACACGACTGAGTGACTGAACTGAACTGAACAATGATTAACTCTTTATGGTAACTCTTATAACTTTAGGATTAGCTATTCTTAGTCGTTTCACTGATGGGAAACAGACACAGAGGATTAACTTGCTCAGTGCCACATGGCTATTTCACGGCAGCACCTGAATTCGAACATGGATCTCTTGTTCTGAAGGTCCATTTGCCCAGCCATGAAGCTATATTGCTTTAAAATAAGTGATGTTTTTTGAAGAAAGGTGTAAGAGGCACTCCTCAGAGGGAACAGAAGAACCTAAGGTTGAGGACAAGGAATAGCCTATGTAGATGTTGTAGATACAGAAGCTAAAGTGAAGTGAAATTTGCTCAGTTGTATCCAACTCTTTGTGACCCCATGGACTATACTGTCTATGGAATTCTCCAGGGGGAGTCTATTTTCAAAGGGCAGGGAAACTCCTGGTTAGAGAATGAATCTATCAACTAATGTAGGCTGTTCCTCTCAGCATTGTGTTCATTGCTGTGATATTTGGGCCCCATAATGAGCAAAAGAATTATGAGAAACAAAAGGCATAGTTTCTGTTCCCATGAATATCAGTAATCTACTTTTGATGACATAAACCACTGGTAGCAAGAGAAAGGGCTGTTGGAGAGAGCAGATTACAGGAGATAATGCAAGGAAATCTCTCAGCAAGGTGTTTGGCCAGTATTGAGCCTAAATAAATATTTGCTCTAATTCTAGGACTTCGAAGCCCTCTGTTAAGGAAGAGAGTTTTCCTTTAGATATGGTAGTGCCTCCACCTGAGCTTTGCCACAGCTTACAGCCCTGATCCAATGTTGCTTGCTTCCTGTTTGTGTGTTTGAAGGCTATTTTATTTTTTCCTATGTCAGTTCCTCAGAGGCCTTTTCACTTTGGGCTCTCACACATTGTTACCAATGCCTATAGGATAATGTGGCAGGATGAAGCTTTTTCCTTTCACCCCAGGCTCTCCCATCCTCTCCTTTCCCCAACTGTGTGGCCAGAAGACCATCTTTTATGAGACAAAAAAATATGAACATAACAATGCATCAGAGCTATCCTTCTAGAGATATTAGTTAGAAAGGCTGGTTGTCTTTGAAGATTCCTACTTACACTGGATTATTCAACCCAATGTCCTCCAGAAAGAGGGAAAGTGAGTGTTATTTGCTCAGTCATGTCTGACTCTCTGTGACACTATGGACTGTAGCCTGCCAGGCTCGTCTGTCCAGTGAACTCTCCAGGCAAGGACACTGGAGTGGATTGCCATTCTGCTTTCTAGGAGATCTTCCCAACCCACGGATCCAACCCAGATATCCTGAATTGCAGGCATGTTCTTTACCATCTGAGCCACCAGGGAAGCTCTAAAGAGTAGAAGGATCTAAAATCTCTTCCAGCACTCTGTAGGGGAAACTATTGCAGAGTTGGGGTCTAGAGGAAGAGATGAAGAACGGGGGAAGGGCAGAGATAAAAAAGACTGAAAGAAACAAAGAAGAGAGCTGGGTAGGACAGAGGGGAAGTGTAATGAGAGACAAGAGGGACAGGTACACTCCATTCATTTTATGAATATTTGGGTGGATCTACTACATTTCAGGGAATGTGAGCATGGCAGAAGAAGGCCCCAGACCTGAAGGAATTCACATGACAGTGGGCAATAAACTACTTAACAATGGATGAACTAGATGATTACCGAGAGTGGTAAATCCTAAGACGAATATGCAAGAGAATGATGTTACGGAGAGCATCTAGGGATGAGAGGCAAGGGCGTGATATTGGTTTGGGGGCCTGGGAAGGCCTCTGAGGAAGTGGTGGGTAAGCTAAGATCTGAACCTGAGCAGGCAGCATGTGAAGATGAAAAGAAAGAATGTTCCTGCAAGTCAACATGGAGGTGCAGAGAAAGACGGACCCAAATAAGAGAAGGACCAAAGTCTCAGTGGCCATGGACCTGCAGTGGGCAAGCAGTGGGAAGCAGGCTTCAAGCAGAGGTGCTCCCGCTCCTGCTCTTGGAGCACAGGCCCAGGTAGCATGCATGGCCCATGGTGAGAGTTTCCTGTAGCGGACGCCTCTCCACTTTCTCAGACAGTACCCTTCCAAATATTCAGGGGAAGCACAGGGGTAATGATGTACTTTTTAACAGGTGAGGAAACCTAGGCACAAAGTGAAGATGACGCTCCCAGAGAAACAGAGAAAATGAGTGGCTGAGCCAAGGGTTCAAAGGCATCACAGCCACATGATGTATCCCTTAAGCCACACAGATATTCTCTGGGTTCAGCTGTTGGGTTGCCTCCTTCTAAACAATAGACTTCTCTCTTTTCACTAACATCCTGTCTGCCATGGATGTTACAATTTCTTTATTTGGCTACATCAAGCCTCTTAGTTACATTAAGTAACCAATAGGTAAACTTCCTTTTTCAAAAGTTTTATTTTAAAAGTATTTATTTATTTTTATTGGAGTATAATTACTTTACAGGGCTTCCCTCGTAGCTCAGATGGTTAAGAATCTACCTGTAATGAAAGAGACCTGGGTTCAGTCCCTGGGTTGGGAAGATCCCCTGGAGAACGAAATGGCAACCCACTTCAGTCTTCTTGCCTGGAGAATTCCATGAACAGAGGAGCCTGGCAGGCTACAGTTCACGGGGTCGCAAAAAGTCAGATACGACTGAGCAACTCTCACACACACAATTGCCCTACAATGTTGTGTTAGCTTTTGCTATACAATGAAGTGAATCAGCTGCATGCGTACATATACCCCCACCCTCTTGGACTTCCCTCCCATCCCAACCCCCATGCCACCCATCTAGGTCATCACAGAGCACCAAGCTGAGCTCCCTGTGCTTTAGAGAATTTTCTAAGTGTATCCTTGAATAGCCCTTGAAATCTGACAGGTATCGTATCACTTGGGTCAGATAGCTCTAGTGCTTCCTGGCTGGGCTTCACCTCTGAGACCTAGGGGGAAAGTACGGAAGGCTGTGACCCTGGTGTCAAGTGTCCACCCTCTCTTAGTGGCCAAGGAGTTCTTCCCTCTGTCCCACCTGGCATTGTTCTTGTGCAGGCCTCAACAGAGCTAACTAGGGAAACAGAATTCCTCTCCTTACCCACTAGGGAACCACTCAGGAATCTGCATTTAACGTAAGTTACCTTAAAGAATTCTGACCTAGGTGGTTCTTGGACTAGCTTCCAGCAACACTTTCTTAGGGAATATACTCTGGATTCATTTGTTCTCGCATTCATTTTATTCTTTCCTGCATTGATTCACAGGGGAAGGCAATGGCACCCCACCCCAGTACTCTTGCCTGAAAAATCCAATGGATGGAGGAGCCTGGTGGGCTGCAGTCCATGGGGTCGCTAACAGTCAGAAAGACTGAGCGACTTCACTTTCACTTTTCTCTTTCGTGCATTGGAGAAGGAAATGGCAACCCACTCCAGTATTCTTGCCTGGAGAATCCCAGGGACGGGGGAGCCTGGTGGGCTGCCGTCTATGGGGTCACACAGAGTCGGACACTACTGAAGTGACTTAGCAGCTTAGCAGCAGCATTGATTCACAAGTGTTTACTGACCCCTACTCTGTTGCAGGTGCTGCTTTAGACACTGAAGAAGGAGCAGTGATCAAAGCAGGCAGAAGTCCTGCCCTCGTGGAAGTTCATGTTTCTCTGTTGTCAGGCAGGCAATAAACAAATTAACAAAGAAATACACATAGCATAGGGTTAGGCAGTGATGGAGACAGGATGCTGGGGAAAGGGAAGAGGGGCGGGGTGCTACTTTGAAAAGGGTGATCAGGTCTCCTGGAGAAAATGTCACCTGGGCAAGGCCTGGGAGCAGTGAGACTGTTCTCCAGGGAAGAGAGTCCTGAGCAGAGACCGGCATAGGTTTGAGGCCGGGGTGAGCCAATGTCTCTGTGGGAAGCCAGGTAGGACAGCTGGAGCAGGAAGAGCAGGATGAGGGGGCAAGAGGAGGAGGACTGAGTTATATGGCTGGGCAAGGCCACTCAGGAGATCACTGGGGCCTTATTGAGGGGATTCAGATTTTTACTGGATTTCAAAGGATGGACCTCTTTGGATGCTGGGGATGATCAGAGTGCATGGTGCTGGTGCCCTGCCTGGAGCCTCTGGGACTTCCTTTCCTTGCTCTGTGTGTTCATCCCTCAGCTGCTGTGAGTGTGCAGAGGACTACCCAAGCACCCTGTAGCCATGATCCCAGGGAGATCTGTTAGGGCTACAAGAGCTTGAAAGCTTACAGCCTGCCTGAGAGCTGTGGCCCCAAACCAGTGCTGACTGATGTGGTTAACAGAAGTCCGCCTCCTCCCCTTCCCTAGCATGCTGCCTGCCCGCACTCTCTCACTGGTGTTTTGTCACTTGTACTAAATCTTTGGTTCAAGTTCTGCTTCTGGGATGAAGTTCTGCCGTGACAACCTCCGGGTAGGCTGATACTCAGTGAGCCCTCTCGTTGTCAGACCAAGTCCCTCGTCCCCTGTGGCAAGCAGGCTGGCAGCCTCCAGCAGTGATTCTGTGTAATTCTCACTTGCCTCCTATTCATTCGGCTTTATCTTCCTGATCCTTTTGATCTTCAACATCTCCCTATGACTGAGAGTTCAAAGTGTAATTCTGGGGTGGCAGACTTTCCCATCCAAGAGAGTTTCGGTCTTGGCTCGGACACCTGCTGCCTGTGTGGCCTGTGCCATCTGAGTTGCGGTTTTCTCTTATGGAAAGTGGTGACAATCAAGCCACCTGGCCAGGTGGTTGCACAAGTTAAATGCCACAAAGCATGTGAAGTGCCTGGTTCCCAAGGTTTGCTCAGCAAATGCTGTAACGTTCCTCTCCTGTCCTACCCTTGCAGCTTAAACTCTCCTCTCCTCCCTCTCCTTAAGGAGCTGAAGAAGGCTTTTGAAAATGATTACACAATAGCAAACATATTTGCATATTGACTAATATCCCAGAAGAGTGTTAAACACTTTGCACATGGTTTCTCTCTGAGTTCTCTTGTGTTAACTGTGATTTACTCAAAACTTTTGAACCACTGTATTCTTGTGTGTATGTGCAATTGCAGTTAACCAGTTGCCTGGGTGCAGCTGGCATTCCAATGTGGGCTGAATGGCCAGAAGTGGTCTGTAAGCACTCTACCCAAGAGGCCTCTCCAAGGGCTAATGCAGGCTTTTGTATCTGCATCTCCATCAAGCTCAGATGCGTTGCCTGTTAGCTCAGAGAATGTCAGAAATGTTTCCTTACTGGTGAAATTAATGGCTTGTTAAGAAACTCAGCAAGGGCTTTCCTGGCAGCTCATACAGTAAAGAATCGCCTATCATAAAGGAGACTTGGATTCAATCCCTGGGTCGGGAAGATCCCCGGGAGAAGGGAATAGCAACCCACTCCTATATTCTTGCCTGGAAAATCCCATGGACAAAGGAGCCTGGCAGGCTACAGTCCAGGGATGGCATAGAGTTGGACACGACTGAGTAACTAACACTTCACTTCAAATAATATGGAAACTCTTAAACATGAATTTTAATGGAGAAATAAAAATCTTCAAGACATTTGGGCTGGATAAAACATTTTAGAAATGCTCTACAGCCTGGCTCCTTAGAAATAACTCACAAGGGCTCAATCTCTAATCTGTCTGATGTCCAGCGTAAGCAAGGAAAAGTCTAGTGCCTGGTGCCAATTAGAACATAAACTGAGTCCCTGCCTTAGCAGTCAAAATGTGTCTGCCCTGAAGGAATCTCCCAAGCAGACAGAGGTAGAAACACAGAGGGGCCGAGAACTTCATGGAGCTTACAGACAGGCATCCACTGCAAATTCTTTTGGGTTTGCTTTCTAATAACTGTGTGGCAGAATTGTAAAATCTCCTTCCTTTTTAACCTGGTTAGCTTATAGAGGAGGAGTTGGCCAACTCTTCTCTACCTCAACCCTCCGTTACCCGCATCACCACCAAAAAGAACCCAAGAAAAGTGCAAGATCATACTGCATTAAAAGTTATTACAAGAAAATGGATGTAATTCCCTGTGCCATAAAATATATCCTTGTTGCTTATTTTGTTTTGTACACAGTAGTTTGTATGTCAGACTTTGTTTTTTTGGGCTCCAAAATCACTGCAGATGGTGACTGCAGCCATGAAATTAAAAGACGCTTACTCCTTGGAAGAAAAGTTATGACCAACCTGGATAGTATATTCAAAAGCAGAGACATTACTTTGCCGACTAAGGTCCGCCTAGTCAAGGCTATGGTTTTTCCTGTGGTCATGTATGGATGTGAAAGTTGGACTGTGAAGAAAGCTGAGCGCCGAAGAATCGATGCTTTTGAACTGTGGTGTTGGAGAAGACTCTTGAGAGTCCCTTGGACTGCAAGGAGATCCAACCAGTCCATTCTGAAGGAGATCAACCCTGGGATTTCTTTGGAAGGAATGATGCTAAAGCTGAAACTCCAGTACTTNGAATCGATGCTTTTGAACTGTGGTGTTGGAGAAGACTCTTGAGAGTCCCTTGGACTGCAAGGAGATCCAACCAGTCCATTCTGAAGGAGATCAACCCTGGGATTTCTTTGGAAGGAATGACGCTAAAGCTGAAACTCCAGTACTTTGGCCACCTCATGCGAAGAGTTGACTCATTGGAAAAGACTCTGATGCTGGGAGGGATTGGGGGCAGGCGGAGAAGGGGACTACCGAGGATGAGATGGCTGGATGGCATCACGGACTCGATGGACGTGAGTCAGTGAACTCCAGGAGATGGTGATGGACAGGGAGGCCTGGCGTGCTGCGATTCATGGGGTCGCAAAGAGTCGGACACGACTGAGCGACTGAACTGAACTGAACTGAATCCCCATACTCCTAATTTGCCCCTCCCCACTCCCTGTCTCCTGTGGTAACCACTAGTTTGCTTTCTATATCTGTGAGTCTATTTCTGTTTTATACATACATTTGATTTTACTATCAGACTGCTTCAGCTGAACCTGGCTGAGATGGCTTCTGCCTGTTCCAGAGGCTGCTTCAGTGAACTGCTTCTGCCAGTTCAGCCTTTGGCCTGTTCCTTTGGAATAGGGGCTGCTTTCTGGAAACTGGCTGATAAAGCTTTTGGTCCAGCTCCTCCCAGACCAAGCTGTCTCCTTAGAACTGGCTGGTAAGTTGCTTGAGTTGAGTTGTTTGTACTGTAAGCTGTTTGAACATGATTCTTCTACTCTAGAGGGAAAAACCTCTGAGAAATGGGATCCCAGTTATCTAATATTTAAGTGAATACGCCCACCAGGGACTCTGGCTGATTTTATGTTTAAAAACCTTGATTCTTCTTCATGCATATTTCTAACTAATTGGATTGACCTAACCAAAGGCCACTGGGCTTCCCTGGTGGCTCAGATGGTAAAGAATCTGCTTGCAATGAAGAACACCTGGGTTTGATCCCTGGGTTGGGAAGATCCCCTGGAGAAGGGAACAGCTACCCACTCCAGTATTCTTGCCTGGAGAAATCCATGGGCAGAGGAGGCTGGCAGGCTATAGTATATGAGGTCGCAAAGAGTTGGACATGACTGAGCAGCTTTCACTTCACTTCCCAGTAATAAACAATATTATTATCCTTCAGGCTTCCTAGGTGGTGCAGCGATAAAGAATCCACCTGCCAGTGCAGGAGACACATGAGACATGGGTTCGATCCCTGGGTCGGGAACATCCCCTGGAGTAGGAAATGGCAACCCACTTCAGTATTCTTGCTTGGAAAATTCCATGGAGAGAAGAGCTTGGCAGGTTGCAGTCCATGGGGTCACAGAGATTCAGATATGCCTGAGCATGCATGCACACACACACATTATCCTTTAACACTCTTTTGCTTCTAATCCTCATATATTACCAACATCCATTCCCACCAGAAATAAACTTGTTACTGTAATTGATTTACACAGTGCATTCTTTAGTATTGCAGTTGATGAAGGCAGTCGATACCTTTTGGCTTTCACTTGGGAAGAAAATAGTTCACCTGGTCAGTAATGCCTCAGGGTTTTACTCAGTCCTTCTTGCTTCTTGCAAATTCTAAAGGCTGACCTGGATGATATAAGGTTCCCTAGAGGTTCTACTTTCTTGTAATATCTGGTTGGTTTGCTTCTTTTCTCTCCTTCTCAAGCCTCCTCAGAGGAAGACAGCATCTAATTGCTAAAGCGTTTTGCCTTAAAGAGACATAAGGTCACCAAAGGACTTTGCAGATCCATGGAGACTTCACGGTGTTCTGTTTCCCAAACCCAAAGCTAAGTGCCAACTGCAAGGTTTTCTCAGGCTAGTTGGTGCTGCTGAAACTGGATCCCACACTTCTCTTTTGACTAAACCTCTATGTGTTTTACTCAACGATAACAAGCCAAATGCAATTTTATGGGAAGACCTGTATGATACTGCCTTTAAAATCTTAAAGGGAGAATTTGATGAACTCATCTACCTTTGGGCATCCAAATGATCAGATTTCCTTCCTCCTTTCTGTACATGAAAAAGAAGGGAATGCACTTGGAGTACTCACTCCAAAAGACAGGGACCACCATTGACCCAGAGGCAATTATAGACAGCAGCTGGACCCTGTTATATGGGGGTGCCCTCCTTGCCTCAGAGTCATTACTGCCCTTTTGGTTAAGGCCACTGAGGAAATTATTGTGGGCTCTCCTTTAACCATTACTCGTGCCAGATGCAGTAGAAGTCCTCCTGAGTTCACATCACATTCAACGTTTCTCAGCCAGTCACCTCACCTCCGAGGTGGTTCTTTTGTTAAGTATTCTTCACAGAACTCTTTTACATCACAGTCACTTTAAAGCCCGCTACTCTTCTCCCCTCCCTCACTGACAAAGTCTCTCCTGACTGCTTAATGCTGATGGACCATCTCCTGACTCTGTGATGATCTACGTGAAAATTTTGGGGGGCAGTTTTGACTTTTCACGGATTGCTGATAGTTCTTACTTAGAAGGTGACAATGGTCCAACTGTGTTGGACATGCTATTTTTGATATTGTTGATTCTGTAGCTTTACATATGGCTATTTCAGCCCAACCAGTTGAATTATTTGCTCTTACTTGGGCTTGTAGTTTAAACAAGGACAAAACTGGCAATTCTTATACTAATAGTAGTATACTTTTGGAGTAGCTAATGATGTTGGAATATTGTAGAAGCAACATGACTTCCTTCCAGAAGAAAAAAAAAATGTCTGTTTAGGTCTTTCTCCCACTTTTGGATTGGGTCGTTTGTTTTTCTGGTATTGACTTGTAGCAGGCTGCTTATATATTTTGGAAATTAATCCTTTGTCAGTTGTTTCATTTGCTCTTATTTTCTCCAATTCTGAGGGTTGTCTTTTCACCTTGTTTATAGTTTCCTTTGCTGTGCAAAAGCTTTTAACTTTAATTAGGTCCCATTTGTTTTTATTTCCATTACTCAAGAGTTGGGTCATTGAGGATCTTGGTGTGATTTATGTCATTAAGTGTTCTGCCTATGTTTTCCTCTAAGATTTTTACAGTTTCTGGTTTTAAATTTAGGTCTTTAATCCATTTTGAGTTTATCTTTGTGTATGGTGCTAGGAAGTGTTCTGATTTTATTCTTTTATATATAGCTGTCCAGTTTTCCCAGTACTACTCATTGAAGAGGCTATCTTTGCCCCATTGTGTATTATTACCTTATTTGTCAAAAATAAAGTCCCCATAGGTGTGTGGATAAATCTCTGGACTTTCTATCTTGTTCCACTGGTCTATATTTCTGTTTTTGTGCCAGTACCATACTGTCTTGATGACTGTAGCTTTGTAGTGTAGTCTGAAGTCAGGAAGGATGATTCTTCCAGCTCCATTCTTCTGTCTCAAGATTGCCTTGGCTATTTGATGTCTTTTGTGTTTTCATATGAATTGTGAATTTTTTGTTCTAGTTCTGTGAAAAATGCCATTGGTAATTTAATAGGGATCACACTGAATCTGTAGATCGCATTTGGTAGTATAGTCGTTTTCACAATATTGATTCTTCTAACCCAGGAACATGGACTATCTCTCCATCTGTTTATGTCATCTTTGATTTCTTTCATCAGTGTCTTACAGCTTTCTGTATATAGCCCTTTTGTCTCCTTAGGTAGATTTATTCCTAGATATTTTATTCTTTCTGTTGCAGTGGTGAATGGGATTGATTCCTTAATTTCTCTTTCTGATTTTTCATTGTTAGTGTATGGGAATGCAAGTGTATTGATTTCTGTGTATTGATTTTGTATCCTGAAACTTTGCTAAATTCAGTGATTAGCTCTAGTAATTTTCTGATAGTATTTTTAGGGTTTTATGTGTATAGTATCACGCCCCCTGCATACAGTGAGAATTTTACTTCTTTTCCAAACTGGATTCCTTTTTTTTTTTTCCCCCTCTGATTGCTGTAGCTAGGATTTCCAAAACTGTGTTGAATAATATTGGTGAGAGTGGGCACCCTTGTCTTGTTCCTGATCTTAGAGAGAATGTTTTCAGTTTTTCACCATTGAGGATAATGTTTGCTATAGATTTATCATATATGGCCTTTCTTGTGTTGAGGTAGTTTCCTTCTATGCCCATTTTTTGAAGATTTTTTTTAAAATCATAAATGGGTGCTGAATTTTGTCCAAGGTTTTTTATGCATCTATTGACACATACAGATGGCTAATAAACACATGGAAAAATGTTCAACATTACTCATTATTAGAGAAATGCAAATCAAAATTACAATGAGATATCACCTCACACCAATCAGAATGGCCATCATCAAAAAGTTTACAAACAATAAATGCTGGAGAGGGTGTGGAGAAAAGGGAACCCTCTGGCACTGCTGGTGGCAATGTAAACTGATACAGCCACTAAGGGAGACAATATGGAGATTCCTTGAAAAACTAGGAATAAAACCACCATATGACCCAGCAATCCCACTACTAGGCATATACCCTGAGGAAACCAAAACTGAAAAAGATCCATGTACCCCAATGTTCATTTCCATACTATTTACAATAGCTAGGACATGGAAGCAACCTAAATGTCCATCGATAGATGAATGTATAAAGAAGCTGTGGTACATACATACAATGGAATATTACTCAGCCATTAAAAGCAACATATTTGAGTCAGTCCTAATGAGACAAATGAACCTAGAGCCTGTTATACAGCTGTCTCTTATACACATCTAGATGTGTATAAGAGACAGTAAACCACCATATGACCCAGCAATCCCACTACTAGGCATATACCCTGAGGAAACCAAAACTGAAAAAGATCCATGTACCCCAATGTTCATTTCCATACTATTTACAATAGCTAGGACATGGAAGCAACCTAAATGTCCATCGATAGATGAATGTATAAAGAAGCTGTGGTACATACATACAATGGAATATTACTCAGCCATTAAAAGCAACATATTTGAGTCAGTCCTAATGAGACAAATGAACCTAGAGCCTGTTATACAGAGTGAAGTAATGGACACGACCGGGTAGGGGATGAAGGAGAGGGTGGGAGTTATGGAGAGAGTAACATGGAAACACAAATTACCATAAGTAAACTAGATAGCCAGTGGGAATTTGCTGTATGATTTAGGGAACTCAAACTGTGCCTTGGCAACAATTTAGAGGGGTGGGATGGGGAGGGAGGTCGGTGGGAGGGATGCTCAAGTGGGAGGGGACATAGGTACACCTATGGCTGATTCATGTTGATGTTTGGCAGAAACCAACACAATTTTGTGAACCAATTATCCTTCAGTTAGAAAGAATTACATTAAAAAAAAAAAAAAAAAAACTAAGATCATGGCATTTGGTCCCTTCACTTCATGGCAAATAGAAGGGGAACAAGTGGAAGAAGTGACAGGTTTTCTTTTCTTGGGCTCCAAAATCACTGCAGATGGTGACTGCAGCCATAAAATTAAAAGACATTTGCTCCTTGGAAGGAAAGCTATGACAAACCTAGGAAGCATATTAAAAAGCAGAGACATCCACTTTGTNAAAAAACTAAGATCATGGCATTTGGTCCCTTCACTTCATGGCAAATAGAAGGGGAACAAGTGGAAGAAGTGACAGGTTTTCTTTTCTTGGGCTCCAAAATCACTGCAGATGGTGACTGCAGCCATAAAATTAAAAGACATTTGCTCCTTGGAAGGAAAGCTATGACAAACCTAGGAAGCATATTAAAAAGCAGAGACATCCACTTTGTCAACAAAGGTCCATCTAGTCAAAGCTGTGGTTTTGCCAGTAGTCACGTACAAATGTGAAAGTTGGCCCATGAAGAGGACAGAGTGCCAAAGAATTGATGCTTTCGAATTGTGGTGCTGGAGAAAACTACTGAGATTCTCTTGGACTTCAAGGAGATCAAACCAGTGAATATGAAATAAAAAACGGTCTCTATGTTCACACTGACTCACTGGATATGAATTTGAGCAAACTATGGAAGATGGTGAAAGACAGGGAAGCCTGGCATGCTACAGTCCATGGGGTCGCAAAGAGTTAGATACGACTTAGCAACTGAACAATAACAAATTTCACAAACTGGCTGCTGATGCAATACTTCTACCTGCTGATTTATCTGTTCAGATTCTCAGCTACTCCAAACTTCACTCTCTAGATGCTAAGGGAAATTAACTTGCTGTTATTTCTGCAAAGAATGCTGCTCTTAAAAAGACCACCAGCAGCCAAATTGCTACCACAGTCCAAAGGCATATTTTCCCAAATGATAACTTAGAAAAACTGGCTACAGAAGCCCAACAATTGACCTCTGAAAGGGAAAAACAAGATTGGAAATCCAACAATTGTTGGTTGATAAAAAGAGAAAGCTCTGGTTTGGACCAAATAACAACCCAGTCCTAAAATCCCCACTCCTCACCACTGTACAAGCACTAAACCAAAGATCTACTGACAATGATAGCCTTCATGAATCAATATTGGTGGAGAAACATAAACAAGACTGTAAAAGTGCTACCACACTCATTCCAGTTGTCTGAAGTATAACCCAGGGACGACTGTTCTTACGACTCCCAGATGTTTTAAACTGCCTAACGGGCCATGAAAGTTCTGGAAAATAAGTTTTATACAACTTTCTCCATCTTGTGGATGTAAATATGTTTTAGTCATGATCTGTATGTTTTCACACTGGACTGAAGCCTTCCCTTGCAGACAGGGTACTGCCTGTTCTGGGGCTAAAGTCCTTTTAGAAAAGATTATCTCTACACGTGGACCTCCCCTTGAACTTCATAGTTATCAAGGGACCCATTTTACTAGTCAAGTACTTAAGTAAGTTTGTGCTGTTGGGCCAGTTTTACAACACTTTCACTGCTCTGGTTTAGTCAAATGCACTAATGGCATTGTTAAAACTCAGCTGACAAAATTTGTACAGGCATTCTAAATGCTTTGACCAAAAGCGTTGCTGTTGATCTTTCTAAATCTTAAATTCACCCTCTTAAAATCTCACTTGATAGTCACAGGGCACCCAATGGACTTTGCTCCTGCACTTTTTTTTTTTTTTTTTTTTACCTAAAACTGATTTAAAAAAAAAAGAGCTATTCCAATATTATATACACAAGTGAAAGTCAACCAGTCATGTCCAGCTCTTTGTAACCACATGGACTATATAGTCTTTGGAATTCTCCAGGCCAAAATACTGGAGTGGGTAGCCTTTCCCTTCTCTAGGGGAGCTTTCCAACCCAGGGATCAAACCCAGGTCTCGCACACTGAGGGCAGATTCTTCACCAGCTGAGCCACAAGGGAAGCCCAATATTGCAAAAACCTAATTGTTTCTATTGAAATTAACCATATTTTGATAGAGCACTCTTCACAGTACATTCTCAGGAGATGAAGACCTGAAGCATCACATCTTGCAACCTGGAGGTTTTGTCTTTTGGAAAAGATCTCTCCAAAGGTGTTCTCTTCAACCTCACCTGAGTGGCCACCTTCAGGTACTGCTAACCTATCCTTGGGTCACCAAACTCCAAGAAACAGACAGATGGATTCACAAGACACGCCTAAAGAAAGCACTAAATCCTGACTGGACCTGCATGCCATCTGGTGATTTAAAAGTGAAGTACTTCCTGTAGTTGAAGCAGGTAACATCTGTTAAGATCGTTTTCCCTGGAGATCAGAACCAGGCCTGTTGGAAGTTTATCCCCACATCTTTGATGATGACATATTGCTTCAGATGATCTCCAGCATTTATGATCTTGAAAATATATGGACTTTAGACTAAAAGGTGCCTGAGAATTCTTCCTTGTACCCCGCCCCCCCTTTTAACTCAAATGTGACCTTCGTAGGTTTCCAATCTGTTTATTTTCCCTCTGACACGGACACTAACCTACGAAAGATCCCTTCTGACACTGAGGGACAAAAAGCTGCTGAAACTGCAAAACCTAACTCTTGATCAGTGATGCTTTCAGAGAAACATCTTAATCAAGAGGGAGAAATGCAAAAAACTAATAAACAGAAACCTCAGTCGAGCAGAGTTGGGAGGCCAGAAGGGAGAGCTCTCACGCCCTGCAACGGTAGCAGAGCCCAGCTGAAGGCGCAAAGACTCCTCTTCTTTCCTGGCACAACTTGGCCAGTGAAAAGCCATGGAATCTTGGTTCACTATTGCACTCTCAAATCCCTTTCTCCCCTCTCTACAAGAGTTCTCCTTCTCTGCAGCATGAAGACTTGCGCGTGGCTCACCGCCGCTGTGGACCTTGAACTGCAACTCTCTGCAAATCCCAATAAACCCATCTTTGCTGGAGAAACACCTTGCAGTCTATTTGTTTTAGGCCAACAGGACAAAGAAGGCTCAATTTCCAAAAACTTTCCAAACAGATGAAAGATATTATTTGCAGAAACAGAGAGAAAAAAGAAAGAGAGGAAGATAGATACTAAGAAAGAGGTATAAAAACCATCTGAGTGTTCACAATCTCACCACATCTGTCTTATTTTATATTCTCACAACCACTGTGTAAAGTATATGCTATTAGCCTGATCTCCCCTTCAGGGATCACTACCTTGTCATGGTGAAGGGATTTNAAAAAGAAAGAGAGGAAGATAGATACTAAGAAAGAGGTATAAAAACCATCTGAGTGTTCACAATCTCACCACATCTGTCTTATTTTATATTCTCACAACCACTGTGTAAAGTATATGCTATTAGCCTGATCTCCCCTTCAGGGATCACTACCTTGTCATGGTGAAGGGATTTGTATAACTCCACGAAGCTATGAGCCATGCCATCTAGGGCCATCCAAGACAGATGAGTCATAGTGAGAGTTCTGACAAAACGTGATGCACTGGTGGAGGGAATGGCAAACCACCCCAGTATAATTGCCAGGAGAACCCCATGAACTGTATAAAAAGAGAAAAAGATGTGACACTGATAAATGAGCCCCCTGGTTTGGAAGGAATCTGGTATGCTACTGCAGAAGAGCAGAGGACAACTACCAACAGCTCCAGAAAGAACGAAGCGGCTGGGCCAAAGTGGAAGCAACCCTCAGTTTCAGATGTGTCTGCTGATGAAAGTAAAGCCCAGTGCTGTAAAGAACAGTATTGCATAGGAACCTGGCATGTTAGGTCCATGGGTCATGATAAACTGGACACGGTCAAGCAGGAGGTGGCAAGAGTGAACATCAACATCTTAGGATTCAGTGAACTAAAATGGATGGGAATGAGTGAATTTAATTCAGATGACCATTCTATCTACTACTGTGGGCAAGAATCCCACAGAAGAAATGGAGTAGCCCTCATCATCAACAAGAGTCCAAAATGCAGTACTTGGGTACAGCCTCAAAAATGACAGAATGACCTCAGTTCGCTTCCAAGGCAGACCATTCAACATCACAGGAATCCAAGTCTATGCCCCAACCACCAGTCCCAAAGAAGCTAAAGTTGGTTAGTTCTGTGAAGACCTAGACAATCTCCTAGAACTAGAGAAGGTTCTATAGGACTTCCTAATACCCCCCCAAAAGATGTCCTATTTATCACAGGGGATTGGAACACAAAAGTAGGAAGTCAAGAGATACCTGGAGTAACAGGCAAGTTTGGCCTTGGAGTACAAAATGAAGCANATCTCCTAGAACTAGAGAAGGTTCTATAGGACTTCCTAATACCCCCCCAAAAGATGTCCTATTTATCACAGGGGATTGGAACACAAAAGTAGGAAGTCAAGAGATACCTGGAGTAACAGGCAAGTTTGGCCTTGGAGTACAAAATGAAGCAGGGAAAAGGCTAATATAATTATAGAGAACACACTGATCATTGCAAACACCCTTTTTTCAACAACACAGGAGACGACTTTACACATGGACACCACCAAATGGTCAATATCAAAATCAGATTGATTATATTCTTTGTAGCTGAAGATGCAGAAGCTGTATATAGTCAGCAAAAAGCAAGACCTGGAGCTGACTGTGGCTCAGATCATCAGCTCTTCATAGCAAAACTCAGGCTTAAACTAAAGAAAACGGGGAAAACCACTAGCCCAGTCAGGTCCATCCAACTTAAATCAAATCCCCTATGAATATACAGTGGAGGTGATGAATAGATTCAAGGGATTAGATACAGTAAACAGAGTGCCTAAAGAACTATGGACAGAACTTCATAATATTGTACAGGAGGCAGCGAGCAAAACCATAGCAAAGAAAAAGAAAGGCAAGGAGGCAAGGTGGTTGTCTGAGAAGGCTTTACAAATAAAAAAGAAGGGAAGTGTAAAGGAAGGGAGAGAGAAAGATACACCCAACTAAATGCAGCGGTCCAGAGAATAACAAAGAGAGACAAGAAGGCTTTCTTCAGTGAGTAATGCAGAGAAGTAGAGGAAGACAATAGAAAGGGAAGGACTAAGAGAGCTCTTCACGAAAATTGAAAATATCAAAGGAACATTTCATCCAAAGGTGGGCACAATAAAGGACAGAAATGGTAAAGACCCAATAAAAGCAGAAGAGATCAAGAAGCAATGGCAAGAACACTCAGAAGAGCTACACTGAAAGATCTTAATGACCCAGATAGCCATGATAGTGTGGTCACTCACCCAGAGCCAGACATTCTGGAGTGTGAAGTCAAGTGGACTTTAGGTAGCACTGCTGCCAATAAAACTAGTGGAGGTGATGGAATTCCAGCAGAGCTATTTCAAATTCTAAAGCATGATGCTATTAAAGTGCTGCACTCAATCTGTCAGCAAATTTGGAAAACCCAGCCGTGGCCACAGGACTGGAAAAGATCAATCCTCATTCCAGTTCCCAAGAAGGGCAGTGCTAAAGGATGTTCAAACTACTGGACAATTGAACTCATCTCCCATGCTAGTAAGGTTATGCTCAAAATCCTTCAAGCTAGGCTTCAGCCTTACATGAACTGAGAACTTCCAGATGTTCAAGCTGGGTTTAGAAAAAGCAGAAGAACCAGAGATCATATTGCCAACATTTGCTGGATCATAGACAAAGCAAGGGAATTCCAGAAAAGCATCTACCTCTGTTTCATTGACTGTGCTAAAGCCTTTGAACTGTGTGGATAACAACAAACTGTGGGAACTCTTAAAGAGATGGGAATACCAGACCATGTTACCTGTCTCCTGAGAAACCTATATATGGGTCAAGAAAAAATAGTTAGAACCTTGTATGGAAGAACTGACTGGTTCAGAACTGAGAAAGGAGTATGATAAGGCTGTTTATTGTCACCTTCTTTATCTAACTTATACACAGAGCACATCATGTGAAATGCCAGGATGGATAAGTTACAAGCTGGAATCAAGACTTCTGGGAGATATACCAACAATCTCAGATATATGGATGATACCATTCTAATGGCAGAAAGTGAAGAGGAACTAAAGAGCCTCTTGATGAGGGTGAAGGAGGAGAGTGAAAAAGCCAGCTTAAAACTCAATATTTAGAAAACTAAGATCATGCCATCCAGTCCCATCACTTCATGGCAAATAGAATGGGAGAAGGTAGAAGCAGTGACACACTTCCTCCTCCTGGGCTCTGAAATCACTGTGGATGGTGACTGCTGCCACAGAGTTAGAAGATGATTGCATCTTGGCAGGAAAGCTATGACAATCCTAGACAATGTGTTAAAAAGCAAAGACATCACTTTGCCAATGAAAGTGTGTATAGTCAAGGCTATAGCCTTCTAATAGTCATGTATGGATGTGAGAGCTGGACAATAAAGAAGGCAGGGTGCTGAAGAATTGATGTTTTCAAACCGTGGTGCTAGAAAAGACTCTTGAGGGTCCCTTGGACAGCAAGAAGATCAAACCAGTCAATCCTAAAGGAAAATTAACCCTGAATATTCCTTAGAAGGACTGATGCTGAAGCTGAAGCTCTAAATCTTTGACTACTTGGTGCAGAGCTGACTCACTGGACAAGTGAGTCTAATTTCCCTAATTCTGGGAAAGACTGAAGGCAGAAGGAGAAGAGGGCAACAGAGAATGAGATGGTTGGATGGCATCACTGATTCAACGGACATGAACTTGGGCAAACCATGGGAGATGGTGAGGGACAGGGAAGCCTGCCGTGTTGCAGTCCATGGAGTCATGAAGAGTCGGACATGACTTGATGACTGAACAACAGCAAGCCCCATTCTACTACTAAGGAAACGAAAGATCCAAAAGTTTAGATAATGTTCCTAAGGCCACACAGCTGATAATAGAGGAGATCGAAATCTAGTACTCTCCAACTTTAAAGGCCATGCCCTAAAACACCGCCTAGCAGACTTTAACTCTCAGTGCTGGGGCACTGGGTTAATAGGGCAGGAGATATCTGCCTCGGGACAGTGTTTCTCAAACAATCTGCAGTGGGGGCCAATCTGTTTCAGATCAACACGTGTGTTTATTGCACAGGACCCATTCACATCTCAGGCCACAAATGACTTACTAGGGTGTGAGCAACATCATGACTGTTCCAAACCTGTTCAACAGATCACAGTCTGGGATGTTACAGCAAGGTCAAATCACCTTATCAGTTTCTAAGGCTCATTCTCACCCTCTGTTTTTACCTTCTTGCGACTTGGTAGCAAACCATTCACAGAAAAGAAGCACTTTGTGAACCACACTCAGTATCAGTGGTGCAGGCCCAGCTCTTGCAGGGAATCCAGGCCCCCAGCAGGGCCCTGAGGTCAGGGAAGAGACACTGCCCAGGAGCTATCATTCTTCCTGCTAGCCACGCAGTAGCAATCTCTAGGCATTTTACGACTCAGCGGATGCACAGCTGGCTCTAGATAAATAATTTGACAATGTCCTCATTCATGGGGAAGAATATCTATGACTCCTTTGAGATGCTAAATGAAATATTTTCAAAGTTTCCTTTGCTCTCCGTGTGATGTTAATTATAGTGTATTTATGGCTGTTGCTGTGCGTTTTTGCCTAGGAGGCAGTTGAATCATTTAAGAGCTGCCATTTCAACAAGGACTTGTTAAGGTGTTTGGACATCCTCACTGTTGGTGATTGTGCCTATAATTTTTCTTTTCTTGGAGCACCCGCGGGGATTTCTGTGTGCTCCTGGTAAACACGTGTATTTAAATAGTCTGCTTCTCCCAGGATTATGATTTTTCACTGGAATACAGACATCAGGATTTGCTGCTGTCTTTTTCTGTCATCATTCAACACCTGAGGAAACGTGTTTTCCAGTCTGCTTCTTGGACCCTTGGCTTATTTCCTCTGGGCGGCTTTGCCTCCTTGTTTGCATTCGGTTCACCTCCACAAACGCCTCAGAGCAGAAAACCACTGTACTTGCTGGCTTTTGTCTCAGACGTGCCTTTTTGGTGCCACCTAGTGGCCAGTTGGAGAAGGCGGTGGCACCCCACTCCAGGATTCTTGCCTGGAAAATCCCACGGACGGAGGAGCCTGGTGGGCTGCAGTCCATGGTCGCTGAGCTGGACACGACTGAGCGACTTCACTTTCACTTTTCACTTTCATGCATTGGAGAAGGAAATGGCAACCCACTCCAGTGTTCTTGCCTGGAGACTCCCAGGGACGGGGGGAGCCTGGTGGGCTGCCATCTATGGGGTCGCACAGAGTCGGACACGACTGAAGCAACTTAGCAGCAGCAGCAGCAGCAGCAGTGGCCAGTTAGGTTGGTTTCAGGCCTTGGAATTGTGACTGGTAAACTTGGCCTCATATTGTTTAAAGAACACCTCAAATGTTTGAAAAATGTTTGAAAAAAAGAACACCTCAAATGTCTAAAATTGTTTTTTTTTTTTTCCCCCAAAAGACTCTACTGAAAGCAGAGTTTTGAGAACCTGAAACTCATAGTTTTGAGTCAGGTTTGGGTTTGAACAGTGACTGAGACTTGCTACCTGGGTGACACTGAACACATTACTTAACCTCTTTGGTCCTGGCTTACTCATGCATAAAAAGGGGATAATAGATGCTGCTGCTGCTGCTGCTAAGTCGCTTCAGTCGTGTCCAACTTTGTGCGACCCCATAGACGGCAGCCCACCAGGCTCCCCCATCCCTGGGATTCTCCAGGCAAGAACACTGGAGTGGGTTGCCATTTCCTTCTCCAATGCTTGAAAGTGAAAAGTGAAAGTGAAGTCGCTCAGTCATGTCTGACTCTTAGCGACCCCATGGACTATAGCTCACCAGGCTCCTCCATGCATGGGATTCTCCAGGCAAGTGTACTCGAGTGGGGTGCCATTGCCTTCTTCGATAATACATGCCAGTGAGGATTAAATAAATATTTCTGGGATAAATAGTGCTTGGAAGAACAGTCAGACCTGCACCCAGGAGAAGCCTGGAAATATTTGGTAGATGACACAGATGAGTCCTGCTGTCAGAGCTTCAGTCCAATCTAAGAGCAGAGCATCTCTGCCCAGGTAACCTCAGGCTCAGTGCATTCAGGTATATCAGGGTTTGGACGCACGTCTTCATAAATTCAGGACAGATGCAGAAAAAGGAAGGGCATGGAATTAACTTTCCATACCTGCCTTCAAACTTACATATTCAATTCCTGGGCAGTGGGGTGGTCAGAGGCAAGGAGGACTCTGCCTACAGACTTAATAAGTTAAGAAAGGGCTGAGGAGTTTCACAGAAGCATCAAGAGAGGTACTTTGGTCTCCCCCATCCCCAGTTCTGAGCTCTCTACTTGAGGGGTTCACGTGACCAGAAGGAAGGGGCACTGCCCTAACCCAGGCTCTCCATGCCTTCTCCAAAGGTTCCAAGAATGCATAGGAACAGAAGTCTGTTACACCTGACACTGTGGGTTCCTCTGCAAGGAGAAGGGTGTCTGCAGGCACCAGAGGGGAAGACTCAGTCTCACTCCAGGAGCTGCTCTGAGGGTTCCTCTTCCATATCATTAAAAACAAAGTGTGACTTCAGATGTGATGCTATCGGGCGGGGAGTGTACAGTTTCTTGCGTGGCAGAAGCAAGCTGCACTTTAAGGAAAGGACACATGAAACTGGAGATAAATTAAGGACTGGCTCTTTGCTCTATGAAAGGGTGCTTTGATGTAGAAAGAAGATATGTCATGAAATTTAAGATACTGGATATATGACCTGAGCTACAAAATCTCAGTTTGTATGTAACATTACAAGAACACGTGTCTTTTTTATCTAAAGCTCATCTAAATATTGGAAGCTGAAGAATAAGAGGCCATTAACATAAAATAATAGAAACTGAGTCCAGATAGGGGAAAGTCATGGACTTTGGAGGATGCACATCTAAATTTCTTCGGTGGGCAGGAAACCACCTACCTCAGGGTCTCATAAGGAGTCCACAGGCAGGAAGCTTTAAACTGGCACTGAGCTGGCTCTTAGCAAAAGTTTATTTTTTTCCTGTTCCCCAAGGAGTTGATCAGGATGGTACTCTCACTGCGTTTGTGTCTGTGAATGGGACTGTGTATTAGAGTCTGTGTATGTGCCTCTAGACAGACTTGTCTGGTTTCAGAGGGATCAGGGTAACAGGCTGGGCTTTGGTCTATAAGAATCTCCTGTCTTTATTTTACAGCCGAGTGAGGTCAAAGTGAAGGCACTGGCTAAATTCCCTGCCAGTCCAGTGGTGAGGGCTCCATGCTTCTACAGCAGGGGGCACAGATTCAGTCCCTGGTCAGGGAACTAAGATCCCACATGCTGCGCAGCAGAATAAATAAATAAATAAATGAAATAAAAAGTGAAGACAACGACTTGGGTTGCTCTTTAGTTGCCTCTAGAAGAGCCCCAAGTGTCTCCCTCTCGTGATGTTAGAGAAAAAGTATTATACATAACATAAAAACATTAGTAGGTTGGCAAGTCCCTAATATTTAGTTACCGGAAATCATGTGAGATTGTACTTTATCCACAAAGTTGACCAGGNTGAGCGACTTCACTTTCACTTTTCACTTTCATGCATTGGAGAAGGAAATGGCAACCCACTCCAGTGTTCTTGCCTGGAGACTCCCAGGGACGGGGGGAGCCTGGTGGGCTGCCATCTATGGGGTCGCACAGAGTCGGACACGACTGAAGCAACTTAGCAGCAGCAGCAGCAGCAGCAGTGGCCAGTTAGGTTGGTTTCAGGCCTTGGAATTGTGACTGGTAAACTTGGCCTCATATTGTTTAAAGAACACCTCAAATGTTTGAAAAATGTTTGAAAAAAAGAACACCTCAAATGTCTAAAATTGTTTTTTTTTTTTTCCCCCAAAAGACTCTACTGAAAGCAGAGTTTTGAGAACCTGAAACTCATAGTTTTGAGTCAGGTTTGGGTTTGAACAGTGACTGAGACTTGCTACCTGGGTGACACTGAACACATTACTTAACCTCTTTGGTCCTGGCTTACTCATGCATAAAAAGGGGATAATAGATGCTGCTGCTGCTGCTGCTAAGTCGCTTCAGTCGTGTCCAACTTTGTGCGACCCCATAGACGGCAGCCCACCAGGCTCCCCCATCCCTGGGATTCTCCAGGCAAGAACACTGGAGTGGGTTGCCATTTCCTTCTCCAATGCTTGAAAGTGAAAAGTGAAAGTGAAGTCGCTCAGTCATGTCTGACTCTTAGCGACCCCATGGACTATAGCTCACCAGGCTCCTCCATGCATGGGATTCTCCAGGCAAGTGTACTCGAGTGGGGTGCCATTGCCTTCTTCGATAATACATGCCAGTGAGGATTAAATAAATATTTCTGGGATAAATAGTGCTTGGAAGAACAGTCAGACCTGCACCCAGGAGAAGCCTGGAAATATTTGGTAGATGACACAGATGAGTCCTGCTGTCAGAGCTTCAGTCCAATCTAAGAGCAGAGCATCTCTGCCCAGGTAACCTCAGGCTCAGTGCATTCAGGTATATCAGGGTTTGGACGCACGTCTTCATAAATTCAGGACAGATGCAGAAAAAGGAAGGGCATGGAATTAACTTTCCATACCTGCCTTCAAACTTACATATTCAATTCCTGGGCAGTGGGGTGGTCAGAGGCAAGGAGGACTCTGCCTACAGACTTAATAAGTTAAGAAAGGGCTGAGGAGTTTCACAGAAGCATCAAGAGAGGTACTTTGGTCTTCCCCATCCCCAGTTCTGAGCTCTCTACTTGAGGGGTTCACGTGACCAGAAGGAAGGGGCACTGCCCTAACCCAGGCTCTCCATGCCTTCTCCAAAGGTTCCAAGAATGCATAGGAACAGAAGTCTGTTACACCTGACACTGTGGGTTCCTCTGCAAGGAGAAGGGTGTCTGCAGGCACCAGAGGGGAAGACTCAGTCTCACTCCAGGAGCTGCTCTGAGGGTTCCTCTTCCATATCATTAAAAACAAAGTGTGACTTCAGATGTGATGCTATCGGGCGGGGAGTGTACAGTTTCTTGCGTGGCAGAAGCAAGCTGCACTTTAAGGAAAGGACACATGAAACTGGAGATAAATTAAGGACTGGCTCTTTGCTCTATGAAAGGGTGCTTTGATGTAGAAAGAAGATATGTCATGAAATTTAAGATACTGGATATATGACCTGAGCTACAAAATCTCAGTTTGTATGTAACATTACAAGAACACGTGTCTTTTTTATCTAAAGCTCATCTAAATATTGGAAGCTGAAGAATAAGAGGCCATTAACATAAAATAATAGAAACTGAGTCCAGATAGGGGAAAGTCATGGACTTTGGAGGATGCACATCTAAATTTCTTCGGTGGGCAGGAAACCACCTACCTCAGGGTCTCATAAGGAGTCCACAGGCATGTAGCTTTAAACTGGCACTGAGCTGGCTCTTAGCAAAAGTTTATTTTTTTCCTGTTCCCCAAGGAGTTGATCAGGATGGTACTCTCACTGCGTTTGTGTCTGTGAATGGGACTGTGTATTAGAGTCTGTGTATGTGCTTCTAGACAGACTTGTCTGGTTTCAGAGGGATCAGGGTAACAGGCTGGGCTTTGGTCTATAAGAATCTCCTGTCTTTATTTTACAGCCGAGTGAGGTCAAAGTGAAGGCACTGGCTAAATTCCCTGCCAGTCCAGTGGTGAGGGCTCCATTCTTCTACAGCAGGGGGCACAGATTCAGTCCCTGGTCAGGGAACTAAGATCCCACATGCTGCACAGCAGAATAAATAAATAAATAAATGAAATAAAAAGTGAAGACAACGACTTGGGTTGCTCTTTAGTTGCCTCTAGAAGAGCCCCAAGTGTCTCCCTCTCGTGATGTTAGAGAAAAAGTATTATACATAACATAAAAACATTAGTAGGTTGGCAAGTCCCTAATATTTAGTTACCGGAAATCATGTGAGATTGTACTTTATCCACAAAGTTGACCAGGAAAGCTCCCCTGTTCTAGCCAGGTGGGTGGGAGAGGAAGGGGTCCTAGAAGCAGCATAGCCTTCTGCTGCTTCCTTGTCCAGGATCCTGGAGACCTTGACCTCATCTGACCACATCCATCTGTGAATCTGTGCCATAATGTCATGTCCGACTGTTTGTGACCCAATGGGCAGTAGCCACCAGGCGCCTCTGGAATTTCTGTCCATGAAATTCCTCAGGCGACAATACTGGAGTGAGTTGCCATTTCCTACTGCAGGGTATCTTCCTGACCCAGGGGTCGAACACACGTTTCTTGAGTTCCTTGCATTGGCAGGTGGATTCTTTATCACTCCACCATCTGGAAAGCCCACGTCCATGCTTCCCTAGAAAAAAAGGCTGGGAAACCAGCAGCAGAGTTCTGAACACTTAAATATCATTCTTTGCCAAAGATGCATGAATATGCTTTATTTTCCACCTCCTCTTCTTTAATTTTTTTAAACAAATATGATTATTCCTTTTGAGGATTTTTAAGTATTTCAGATATGAATGCACTGATTTATTTTGTCTTCCCTTTGTACCTCTTTGTTCCTGCTCTGTCTCTTTGGGGGACTGACTTGCTCATTTCTGAATTGTGGAGGCACCTCTCTTTCTCCTTCACATTTTCTCTTCTCTCCCCAGGCAATACAACCTTACCTGCAGTTTCAGGAGATGCCACCTCAAGCTTCCTAAATTCAAATTTTTGGATGAAACCCATGTCCAGTTACCCAATGGGTGTCCTTATGGGGTTGTCCCACTGACATCTTAAGGTCACCATGCCTTGGGCTGAACTTATTTCCTACATGGATCTGAAAGTTGCTCAAGCCAGAGAACTGCATGTCCAATTTTACTGCTTTCTCTCCATCAGCCCTCATAGAGAGTCAATGAGTGTATCCTTGCTTCTGTCCCTTCTTATGGTCAGTTCAGGCTAGATCAGGCCCCTGCATCATCCTCCTAAAGGGTCTTTGACCTTCCATTTTGACCTGCTCCATTTTGTTCTCCAAAGAACCACCAAGTGTCATTTTTAAGAATGCAGGTTGGGATTTTTCTTTAGTTAAAAACTTGCAGCAGCTCCCATGCCCTAAAGAAGAAGCCTCACTCTTCCTAGTAAGCCAGGAAGGGGCTCTGAGTTCTGGTCCACCTCCCCTCTCTGCCTTCATATCCCTCTATCACTACGCTGTATCAGCATCAGTGGTCTTGCAGCTCCCAAGCTCATCATGCTGCTTCCAAGCTGTGTTCTGTTTCTGGAAAGCCTTTTCTTCTGCTGTATACTTGGTGAACCCAAAAGCATCCTTAGATGTTAATTTTTCCTCTATAGAGTTGTCTCTGCCTTTCGAAACTGAATTAATCACTCCCTCCTCTGGGCAACTGCTGTAACTCACACCATCGTACCTCTATTGTTGCACTTGAAATTGCTTTTGATGACTTCATTTTTCCCACTAGACTGTGAGTGCTTGAGGGCAGGAACTGAGTCATATTCATCTTTGTGTCATCAACTTCTGGCCCGAGGTCATATTGTCAATATTAAATAGATCACATGGTTCAGACCTCAAGTGTTTCACAGGAGGCTTTCTGTACATTTAGTAGGAAGAGGCACAGGAAAACCATCTGTCCAGCCCTTGTGGCCCTTCCTGCACAGCTCCAAGAACTGCCTTGATATCTGAGAGCTGTTCCCTAGCCTCCCCACAGCATTTTTCTCTGGTCTATAAACTTTCTGAACTATTTTTTCTTCTGAAACTGTGTTCCACTTTGCTTTCCAATATGATGGATAAGCTAACCTGATCTAATTTTCACAAAGGTATTGATGGCTGATAATGACATAAATACTAACTATAGGCAGTATTTGTTGTTTAGTTGCTAAATTGTGTCCAACTCTTTGCAACCCCAGGGATTGTAGCCCTCCAGGCTCCTCTGTCCATGGGATTTCCCAGGTAAGAATACTAGAGTGGCTTGCCACTTCCTTTTCCTGGGGATCATCCTGACCCAGGGATCAAACCCACATCCCCTGCACTGGCAGGCAGATTCTTTACCACTGAACTGCCAGGGAAGCCCCATAGGTGGTATGAATTTACACAATGTAACTGCTCGTTGGGTTATTTATGCTTTAGTAGAAATGGAAACCTTTTTTTTTTTTTTTTAAAGAAAGTTGGTTGTGTATGCATATTATGTCTCCTGCATTGCAGGCAAATTCTTTTTTTTTTTGCAGGCAAATTCTTTACACCGGCTGAGCCACCAGTGAAGCCCTAATATAGATTATGGTATGCATATTACTGGGCTTCCCAGGTGGCTCAGTGGTAAACAATCTGCTTGCCAATACAGGAGACATGAGAGATGCAGGTTCAGCCCCTAGGTTGAGAAGATCCCCTGGAGTAGGAAATGACAACTCGTTCTAATATTCTTGCTTGGAAAATCCCATGGACAGAGGAGCCTGGTGGGTTGCAATTCACGGGGCAGCAAAGAGCTGGACATGACTGAGTGACTGAACGCAAAGTATGGTTATCAATATGAATGTAGAAAAAGAATCTCAAATAATTGCTGAACTTTAGCTAGAAGTTTTTTCTAGCATAAAAGAGAGCAGTTTTTTAAAACTTAAATATTAAAATACTCATAAAGAAAGTTATTACATAATGTCAGGAATTAGAGTCACTTTATTTGTTTAATCACCCGTTTCAAATTCAGGCAGTGTCTACTGAGTCCCTTCTTTCTTGCTATAATTTTGTTTAGGTCTCACCCTTTTGAAGTGAAAGTGAAAGTTACTCAGTTGTGTCCAACTCTATTTGATACCATGGACTGTAGAGTCCACCAGGCTCCTCTGTCCATGGAATTCTCCAGGCATAATACTGGAATGGGTAGCCATTCCCTTTTCCAGGAAATTTTCCCAGCCCAGGGACAGAACTCAGGTCTCCTGATGCAGGCAGATTCTTCATCATATGAGCCAACAAAACTCACCCTCTTACATGTCCTAATTAATTTGTGCCCATCATGATAGTTCCATTCACCTTGTTAGAGAATGAATGAGGACTCAGTTCTGGGAATGAAATGTGGAAGAGGGTCTGGGGGAAAGTCTTGAAAAAAATTTTGGTTTTTTACTCTTCTTTTGGAGACGATCACATCTACATGGATACCTGTAGATATGCCAATCATGGAGAGGGGGCAAGCGAGGGCCACCCCAAGATGAAGATCACAGGGTGGACACATGGAAGTGATCTGGATCCTTCATCACATCACAGCTGCTGAATTAACCTACTTGGAGCCCCTCTACATGGAAAGTTTTGCAATGTGAGCAAGCAAATCTTCCTTCTTGCTTACTACAGTGGTTCTTTGAGAAGATCAACAAAATTGACAAATATTTAGCTTGACAGATGAAGAAAATTAGAGAGAAGAATCAAATTAATACAATCAGGAATGAAAGAGGGAGCCCCATTATTGACCTTACGGAAAGAAAAAGGATTATAAGGGCATCAACAATGGCATGCCAACAAATTAGAAAACTATGATGCAGAGAAAAGCCTGCACAGCAANACTCCAGTATTCTTGCCTGGAAAATCCCATGGACAGAGGAGCCTGATAGGCTACAGTCCATGGGGTCACAGAGAGTCAGAAACAATTGAGTGACTTCACTTTCCTACATAGATAGTCATGGCATATGTAAACCAAGTTTGTTTCTTCCTTCCCCATCTGTATACCTTTTATTTCCTTTTCTTTTAAATTGCAGTAGCTAGAACTTCCCATGGAACATTAAAAAGGTGTGGTTGGAGGGTGTGTCCTTGGATTGTTCCTGGTCCTACTGGGAAAACTGCTAGTTCCTCATGAGGTTCCTTTTCACAGCTAACTAGATTTTGAGCATATTCTATGTGCAGAACCTAAGTGTTTTACATGCATCACTAATTTCAGTTCTAATACCCGACTACTGTCTGCAAAACTTGATCAAGAAGAAAATTTGCAGAAGGAGGTATTCCATTATTTCATGTTGATCCACTGCAGAATTATTAATGTGAAATTTGCAAGACTCAATTTATCACAAAATCTTCTCTATACCCAAATATCACCTCAAAATGAAGATAAAATTACTTCATTGAATTTTTGAGAACTTACAAATATTTCCCTTTATCAACAGCATCTATTTTTGAATATATAAAAGAAATGTGAGTAAATAAAATGCTTATGGAAGTACAGTGGTTTTCTCTATCAGTATATGTGTTCACCGGCCATATTTTAATGCTTAAAATGTTGCCACTCTTTGATAATTACATGTATTTTCCCAAAAATAAACTAAATATTCAAATTGAAAGTTCTTTAAAGTATTTATTAACAAATAAAATTTTGTCTAAAACTTGGGAAAGAGTCTCAGTGGCTTCTAAATCATATATTGACTTTACACATAAACAGTAAGTTAAAAAAATACATATAAATCAAAAGGCAGAAAATGTCATATCACTGTAACTTTTAATGGAACANGAAAATAAACTAAATATTCAAATTGAAAGTTCTTTAAAGTATTTATTAACAAATAAAATTTTGTCTAAAACTTGGGAAAGAGTCTCAGTGGCTTCTAAATCATATATTGACTTTACACATAAACAGTAAGTTAAAAAAATACATATAAATCAAAAGGCAGAAAATGTCATATCACTGTAACTTTTAATGGAACATCTAGAAAAATTTGTGTGCTTAAAAAAAAAATTCTTGGATAAGGATGGGTAGGGACAATACTTTTTCTTAGGTTAAAGAATTTCACAATATTTATACTACATGAAGAGCAGTGTCTCTTGCAAACCCAGTTTTCTGCCATAAACAAAGGGAGAGTTATTTCTCTGGCTTTAATTCATTTATTTTTCTAAAATGTGCTGCATGGCTTCAACATTATCACAGACAAACAATTATTGTGAGAAATGGAAAGTGACAACCTGTTTAATGTCTTGCACCATATTTTTCGGCAGGCCAGAGTCTGTATCTCAAGTGAATAAAATATGATGGAATACACTGAACTCTGTCATCAGTTTGCCAAGATGGTACAAAATGATTGTGACTTATTCACACAATGATTTAAAGTACAATACCATTAATAACCAGTTAGATATCTAAGACAGGCATATTTAAAATTTTTATGACATTTTATATTTATTAAAATAGAAGCTCACTAGAAGCCTTTGCAACCCACTCCAGTATTCTTGCCTGGAGAATCCCAGGGATGGGGGAGCCTGGTGGGATGCCGTCTATGGGGTCACACAGAGTCGGACACGACTGAAGTGACTTAGCAGCAGCAGCAGCAGAAGCCTTTGGGAGGACATTTCCTGGCAGTCTAGGGATAGGACTCCATGCTGCCATTGCCGTGGGCATGGATTCGATCCCTGGTTAGGGAACGAAGATTCTACAAGCAGCTTGGCTGGGTCAAAAAATAAATAAATTAAATAAAGTAACTTTAAAAAAGCCTTTGAACACTTTAGGAACATGAACTAGAAAATTAAAACTGCTACTCGTTGGCCTGGTTGTTGAATAGGACCACAGGACACCTTACTCCTGATAACCTTCTTAAAATAGTTTTTAAGAGCCAGATAACTCATGGCTTCCCTCACCTCCCATTTTTTGGTCTAGGTTTGCAGAAAGCTCAGACCTAATTTTGGAGGAGGCAATGGCACCCCACTCCGGTACTCTTGCCTGGAAAATCCCATGGACGGAGGAGCCTGGTGGGCTGCAGTCCA
>SJYX01002706.1:56379-84475 GCA_006410675.1 Oreotragus oreotragus | reverse complement strand
CACCATTGCAACGAAAAGAATAAAATACTTAGGAATATATCTACCTAAAGAAACTAAAGACCTATATATAGAAAACTATAAAACACTGATGAAAGAAATCAAAGAGGACACTAATAGATGGAGAAATATACCATGTTCATGGATTGGAAGAATCAATATAGTGAAAATGAATATATTACCCAAAGCAATCTACAGATTCAATGCAATCCCTATCAAGATACCAGCAGTATTTTTCACAGAACTAGAACAAATAATTTCAAGATTTGTATGGAAATACAAAAAACCTCGAATAGCCAAAGCAATTTTGAGAAAGAAGAATGGAACTGGAGGAATAAATTTTTCTTCTTCATTTAAACCATAAACAAATTATCAACTTGGGTTTATCATAAACTCTATACCTAGTAAAGTTGTTATACATGGGGTGTTCAATTATCAGCTGATATGAATGAAACCAGACAAAGAATGTCCTTCATATCTTCCAGGAGCAAAATGGAGTTAGTAAGATTTTATCTTCTGAATTATTTTCTCCAGGGAATACTATTGTCTTTAGGAATAAGCATCTTTGAAGGACACATTTCAGAAAGCACTATTTTGATTGTCATATGTTCTACTTTACGGTTCAGTTTAGTCACTCAGTTGTGTCCAGTTGTTTGCAGGCCCATGGACTGCAGCACACCAGGCTTCCCTTTCCATCACCAACTCCCAGAGCTTGCTCAAACTCAAGTCCATTGAGTCAGTGATGCCATCCAACCATCTTATCCTGTCATCCCCTTCTCCACCTGCCTTCAATCTTTCCCAGCATCAGGGTCTTTTCTAATGAATCAGTTCTTCGCATCAGGTGGCCAAAGTATTGCAGTTTCAGCTTCAACATGAATCCTTCCAGTCAGGACTGATTTCCTTTAAGATGGACTGGTTGGATCACCTTGCAGCTTTTAACTAAAGCAAACTGAGGATGAATAATCAGTGTATCTGATGACATAACAACAATTTCCATGTGTGTTTTAATCACTTTTTTAAAGAGCATAAGGGAAAATAAATAGTCAAATTTTCCAGGCTATCTGTAATAAGCAAAAGTAATAGACTCATTAAATATATGCAGTGGAATAGTAAATGCAGATGAAGCATTTCACCCATTTATAAAAGAGAATCAAATAAATGTGGAGCTGAACTTAAGTCATCGTTTAACCCCACTGTCCCCCTTTGTCAATCCAAATCATTCTCCACTTTACAGCTAGATTGTGGATACATAAAATAAGCACAAGAATAGTTGATTGGTTTCAGTGACCTTATGCTATTCAGTCTCCCAAACTGAAGTTCACAAAGGACATATCCCATGTGGTGGTCTTGGTGGAAGATGGAGAACGCAGATGTGGCCAAGAAAATGTAGATGTAGAGAGTTGTCAGTCTGGGTGAAGACTCTTTCAATTTTCTGCAGGACTGAGATTTTTAAAAATCAGAAATTTGGATGAAAATAAGCAGAGGCTGGTTCCATGAAGTTAACTGGGTGTTAGAAATTAATGTTTAAATACAGTGAAGACAATAGCATGATTTAGGGTTCTAATAAGAAAATGTGTAGACAGTTACTTTTGTAGATGTAGAGAGTTGTCAGTCTGGGTGAAGACTCTTTCAATTTTCTGCAGGACTGAGATTTTTAAAAATCAGAAATTTGGATGAAAATAAGCAGAGGCTGGTTCCATGAAGTTAACTGGGTGTTAGAAATTAATGTTCAAATACAGTGAAGACAATAGCATGATTTAGGGTTCTAATAAGAAAATGTGTAGACAGTTACTTATGGTGAGGAAGTTTAAGTTCAGTTGTTCCAGATGAATCCCCTCCCCTAAAAGAAAGAGGACAGTGGTTGGGCTGCTGAAGGCAGGAAGACAGAAGACTGTTTTCTCATTGCTTCTCCTTCTGAGTTTAACCCAGTACATATTTGATACAGAGGGTTCTGTGACCAAGGAATAGTAGACTAGTGGTATTTGTGTTAGAATGATATGCCTCTCAGAAGTCATTAACTTGTATTTTTGTTTGACTATAATTTAGTGATAACTGAAATTAATTTCTTCAATGTAAATAATATAAAAATTTAGTATGTGGTACATACTTATCTAAATAAAAAATTGTACAGATTTTTCTATGTCATAATTTAAGTTCAAACTCCATGATTACATATTGTGGTTTAAAAATGCATCTCTTATGAGGCAGTTAACAAATATGACATCTTCTGTATGTTTTAAGACCTACCAGAATGAACTTGCAAAGGTTGTTTTGTAGTTTTTTCACTGATATTAGAAATCTTGATTTTCTGCATTTGAAACTTGAAATGTTAGGGATTCCTACATTAAAGAGTTCATTAATTGGGTAAATCAGAGAAGGCAATGGCACCTCACTCCAGTACTCTTGTCTGGAAAATCCCATGGACGGAGGAGCCTGGTAGGCTACAGCCCATGCAGTCTCTAAGAGTCGGACACGACTAAGTGACTTCACTTTCATTTTTTACTTTCGTGCATTGGAGAAGGAAATANTAATTGGGTAAATCAGAGAAGGCAATGGCACCTCACTCCAGTACTCTTGTCTGGAAAATCCCATGGACGGAGGAGCCTGGTAGGCTACAGCCCATGCAGTCTCTAAGAGTCGGACACGACTAAGTGACTTCACTTTCATTTTTTACTTTCGTGCATTGGAGAAGGAAATAGCAACCCACTCCAGTGTTCTTGCCTGGAGAGTCCCAGTGACGGCAGAGCCTGGTGGGCTGCCATCTATGGGGTCGCACAGAGTTGGACACGACTGAAGCGACTTAGCAGCAGCAGCAGACATAAGTATTCTTTTTATCATCAAAGCAAGACCTATTTTGAAATAACTCTAAACAGTTTCTAGCAGAGAGATTTTTAACAGACAGTATTCAGCATTCATCAAATTTATTTCAACATCTTAAATATTTCTTTGCAAGAGAACTGTCCTCCCAGTTTCCCTGCCATTTGAACTTTCTCATTTTCTCATGATTAAAACCAGTTCCTTAGTTTTTATTCTTTAACTTTCTTTATCTCCTGAAGTTTAAAGTATATTGTCTCCCATGTCAAATACCAAATGTTTGACTATAAATGTGCTCAATTATTGCCAAGAAAAATTATTTTAATTCTCATAGTATATTAGTTTTCTTGCATCCAAGAAATGCACACAGAAATTTAAGCTGAAATCAGGACAATTTGGGGATAGAAATGTTTTATGGTCTTCAAGTACTCTAGTGTTCAATAATACAGCAGATCTGTTATAATTTAAGTCAAATCAACAACTAAAATAGCAACCTTTCCAGGTTCTTCTAGGCCTTGCAGCAGTAAGCTCTCTTGAGCAGATCCAATATTGACCCTGTTTTAGAGAAGCTTTCATGTATTTGCTGAGGCATTTGTTGACTTTCAAAGGCAACTTCAATGCAAAGCATTTTGTACATACATGACATACTGTTAGTACAAACTTGTGAAGAGTTTCAAGTGTATCCTGGTAAAAATACTGTCTTTTTTGAGTTACATAATTATAAAGCACAGAAAAAGACATCTAACCCAATATGCACTTAAAGAAATCAGATTGTCAGGGGGAGTGCAAAAACAGACCTCTGCAGGAAATCCTTTAAAATGTATTTGATTATTCTGATTTCAATTAAAATGATTGGATTAGATGGTCTTCTCACATTGTAGCAATATCCAAAAATCAGTTAACTTTACTTCTTTTTTTTTTTTTAAGGTTTGTTCAAGATACAAAATTTAATCAATACAATATTAATAGAATAATGGACAAAAATACATAATCCTCTCAATAGATGCAGAAAAATCAACACTTCATTATGTTAAAAACACTCAATAAACTAGGTATTCAATGGAACTTTTTCAACGTGAAGAAGGGTATCTATGAAAAACCTACAGCCAACATCATACCTAATGCTTGAAAACTGAAATCATTCCCCCTGAGACAAAGAACAAGACAAGGACGGCTGCTGTCAGCATTTCTATTCAACATTGTACTGAAGGTCCTAATCAGGGCAATTAGACAAGAAATATAGGGCATCCAGATTAGAAAGAGGAAAAAACCAACCTATCTTTTTGCACATAATATGATTATAAATATGAAATATTAAATTCACACCAAAAAAATCATTAGAGCTAATTCATTCAGAAAACCAGTGGGAGAGATGATTGCTATTCAAAAGTCAATTGTATCAATAATTCTACATACTGGCAATGAACAACCCCAAAATGAAATTAAGAAAACAATTTTATCTACAATAGCATCAAAAAGCACCATAAATCAAATACTTAGGAATAGATTTAGCAAAAGGGATGTAAACATCATATACTGAAAACTATAAGATTCCATTGAAATGAATTTAAAGGCTTAAGTAAATGGGAAGATATCTCATAAACTGGAAAACTTAGTATTGTTAAGATGACAAATCTTCCCAAATTGATCTACAGATTCAGTGTAACCCCTATCAAAATCCCAAGCAAATCTTTCTTCAGAAACTGATAAGATAATCATAAAACTCATTTGGAAATGCAAGGGACTCAGAATAGCCAAAACAAATTAAAAAGTTGAAAGAGTCACATCTCCCAATTTCAAAGCTTAGGACAAAGCAACAGTAATCAAGACTGTGTAGTACAAGTGTAAAATGGACATGCTGTTACCATTGTTGATTAGTTGCTAAGTTATATCCAACTCTTGCACACCCCATGGACTGTAGCCTCTGTCCATGGGAATTTACAGGCAAGAATACTGGATTGGCTTGTCATTTCATCGCAAGGAGATGCATTAGTTCAGTTCAGACGCTCAGTCGTGACCGACTCTTTGCAACCCCATGGATCGCAGCACGTCAGTTCTCCCTGTCCATCACCAACTCCCGGAGTTCACTCAGACCCACGTCCATCGAGTCAGTGATGCCATCCAGCCATCTCATCCTCTGTCGTCCCCTTCTCCTCCTGCCCCCAATCCCTCTCAACATCAGAGTCTTTTCCAATGAGTCAACTCTGCATGAGGTGGCCAAAGTATTGGAGTTTCAGCTTTAGCATCAGTCCTTCCAATGAACACCCAGGACTGATCTCCTTTAGAATGGACTGGTTGGATCTCCTTGCAGTCCAAGGGACTCGCAAGAGTCTTCTCCAACACCACAGTTCAAAAGCATCAATTCATCGACGCTCAGCTTTCTTCACAGTCCAACTCTCACATCCATACATGACCACTGGAAAAACCAAGGCCTTGACTAGATGGACCTTAGTCGGCAAAGTAATGTCTCTGCTTTTGAATATGCTATCTAGGTTGGTCATAACTTTTCTTCCAAGGAGTAAGTGTCTTTTAATTTCATGGCTGCAGTCACTATCAGCAGTGATTTTGGAGCCCCCCAAAATAAAGTAGCAATATCCAAAAATCAGTTAGCTTTACTTCTAAGCACACCTATAACCTAGACTTCATCCATCAGCTGACAACCAAAGATCTTCTTTTGTAATAGTTGATACCTAAACCAGTTTGAAGCTTTTCTGTGGTTGATAGATGATCATTGCTAAATCCAATATTGCCTATAACCATCAGTCTTAGGACATGAAAACTATTTTCCTGGACGATAGATCTTTGAGTTATGGCTCCAGTAAAGCCAGAGGGCTCCAGGTTGCTTTGTGAAGACAGTGGGCCTCTTGAGTGATACAGGTAGACAGTGGATCTTCTTCATCCTTATGGAAGACAGCTTCCTTCTAGGATAACTCTCTGAAAATTTGTGCTTCACATAAATTTCAAAAATGCTCCAGTGTTGATATAGTAGTAATGGTTCCCGTAAATAGAATTAAATGTCTACTATGCATTTTTTGGCTAGTCACTAAATGTTTAAAGTAGTTTCTCATATTGAAATCATATACCATGTGAATTCTGCTAAACTGTCAAAGGATTTCTTCAGTGCATTGATTTTATGAAATATAGTGAGCTTTCTTTGTACAGCTGAACATACATGCCTACTCTCTGTTTTGTATGTGGGAAGGTTGTATATTGTTTTGGACATAGTACTGTTGTTACATTGTGGTGCTGAAAACCCTCTGTTAAAAGATGGGAATACTTTCTCTTTTCTTGAACACAGATGGACTGTTGTTACTGCCTCAATTCTTAGAATATGAGGTTTTGACTTCTAAGCCATGTCATCAAAGACTTCACAGGCTTCATCTTTGGTCTTCTGGGTTGTTGTAATTATGGGGCCAGGTGCCATGATGAAACCCTTGAAGCATCCTTGGAGCAAGAGGACCATGTAGAGGGTCTGATGCCATAGGCCTCCAGCCAGCACCAACTTGCCAGCCGTGTGAATGAGCCTTCTGGGATGCCGATGCCCCAGTTCAAAGTCTTAACCAACACATGACTACACTGCTTGAGAGACCCTAAGCAGACCTACCCAGTCACAGTCTTCTCCAGTTCATGTTCAACAGATACTCAGAAGAATAATAAACCATTATTATTGCTTTGAGCCGCCATTTTATTTTTTATTGCTTTCTGTAGCAGTTGATAACAGACACTGATTTTTGGTCATATATGTTCATTATATGCTCTTTTTTTTTGTAAGTGTAGAAAGCTCAGTTTTCTGACTGCTGAAAATCAGGAGGCAGAGACATTATTCAGATAAAGGTATTTAAATTCACTTTCTCCTTTCAAGAGTTAGGTGGCCTTGCAAATGCTAAACTTGATTTAAGAACAAGGCATTCTTAGTGTTTATAAACATTTCCCTACAATAGTTGATACATTGTTAGTTTCAGTTCAGTTCAGTCGCTCAGTCCTGTTGGACTCTTTGTGACCCCATGAATCGCAGCACCCCAGGCCTCCTTGTCCATCGCCAACTCGCGGAGTTCACTCAAACTCACATCCATCGAGTCAGTGATGCCATCCAGCCATCTCATCCTCGGTCGTCCCCTTCTCCTCCTGCCCCCAATCCCTCCCAGCATCAGAGTCTTTTCCAATGAGTCAACTCTTCGCATGAGGTGGCCAAAGTACTGGAGTTTCAGCTTTAGCATTATTCCTTCCAAAGAAATCTCAGGGTTGATCTCCTTCAGAATGGACTGGTTGGATCTCCTTGCAGTCCAAGGGACTCTCAAGAGTCTTCTCCAACACCACAGTTCAAAAGCATTGATTCTTCGGTGCTCAGCCTTCTTCACAGTCCAACTCTCACATCCATACATGACCAGAGGAAAAACCGTAGCCTTGACTAGACGGACCTTAGTCGGCAAAGTGACGTCTCTGCTTTTGAATATGTTATCTAGGTTGGTCATAACTTTCCTTCCAAGGAGTTAGTTTAAGTGTATCTTTAAAGGTTATATAAGCTCACAGAAGAAAAGGTGACTTTCTAGCAGAAACTTGAACCTTTCAAAACCGGTAACATCCTTTCTTTGAGTATTCCCTGTTGCTACATCTGTGGGCGTCCATATGGTCTCCAGGACTCAGGAAGGCTCTGCTGTAGAAGGCTGAGTCAGCTCCAGCCTTGCCACATAAGATCAGACATAGTAATTAAGGGGAGCAGAGAATCAACCTAGCCCTCAGTGGGTAGTATTGTGTGAACTCTTTCCACCTATCTAACCCATGTGAAAAGCAGCAGTGAAAAAATCAGAAAATGACAAAAGTCAAGTCGGTTGCATACATAGATGGACTAGTCAGGATTCTCCAGAGAAACAGAAGCTTTGAATAACATTAGATGAGGACTTCCCTGGTGATCCAGTGGCTAAGATTCTGCACTCCCAATGAAAGAGGCCTGGATTAGATCCCTGGTCTGGGAACTAGATCCCACATGCCACAACTAAAGATCTTGCATGTTGTAACAAAGATTTCCAGTGAAGCAACTAAGTCCTCTCACACCCAAATAAGTAAATATTAAAAAATAATATTGCTGGGTTTAGAAGAACCAGTCCTCGCCTCCCCATTTGTGCCTGTGGCTCCACATCTACAGATGCAAGCTATAGTACTGTAGTTCATATTTATTGGGAAAAATTCCATGTGTAAGTGGACCTAAGAAGTTTGAGGCTGTGTTGTTCAAGGGTCAACTGTGTCATTTATTATAAGAAATTGGCTCACCCATTACAGAGGCCGAGAAACCCCAAGAGCTGCAGCTGGCAAGCTTATGTCCCAGGAGAGCCCATGGTGTGTTCTATCTGAGTGCAGGCCTGAAAACCAAGGGAGCTTATGGTGCGAGTTTCAGCCTGGATCCAAAGGCAGGAGAAGACAGTTGCCTCAGCTCAATACCTTCACGCAGAGAGTAAATTCTCACTCTTTCTTTTGCTCTTGTCAGGTCTCTAGGATGGGGTGAGGCCTTCCTACACTGCACTCATGCACATTAAGTTGCTTTGGTTGTGTCCAACTCTTTGCAACCCTATGGACTGCTGCCCACCAGGCTCCTCTGTCCATGGGATTCTCCAGGCAAGAATACTGGAGTGGGTTGCCATGCCCTCCTTCAGGGGATCTCCCCTACCCAGGGATCTAACCTGTGTCTCTTATGTCTCCTGAATTGGCAGGTGGGTTCTTTACCACTAGCGCCACCTGGGAAGCCCTGGGGAGGCCAGTTTCCTTTCTGCATTTGCCAATTCAGATGTTAATCTTATCTTGAAGCATCTTCCAGAAACACACCCAGAATAATGTTTATCCAAGAATCAGGCATTTTGTGACTGTCAAGTTGACCCCAAAATTCTTTATCACAGTTGGTAATATATGTGTTTTATGTACAGGCATGTAGAAACATATATATGACTATACATCTATATATGCACATGTATATACCCATGTTCTAACCCGTTGTTAACCACTTACAGTATACAACAAACAGTCATTTCTAATGTGTCAAGTCAGAGATGTTACCTCATTGAATTTTCTCAAATTTTTTTGTTATGATTATTCACATATTTTCTAGATGAAGAAACTTCAGCTAAAGAAGTTGTCTGCTCTAGGCTCAAACCAGAACTAACTTTAGAATGAAAATTTGAAACAACTCTGAATTTAAAATCTTCCCACTATATCTCATAAATATGTATCACACAGCATCAAGAAATAATTGTATTAGTCTCCTCTAATCAGTTAAGGAACTTGGTATTGTAATTGTACCAAGCACACAGCAGGCATCCAAAACACACCTATGGAGGGGTTGACTTCATTTAAAAACACACATGGTGGAAAGTTGCACAGCAAAATCATGCAAAAACCTAGGCTTAACACTTAGAGAGTAAATCAAAGACAGCATCTTATCCCACAGTCATACCTGTTAATTGAGTGAACATTGATAATAACATTCTTAATGCTTTTTCAAGGGTTCTTTCAAAAGCATCAAAGGATATATGCCATTTAGTTGTATCATTTCCTGTGGTCAGGTTTTATACATTACTGGAAAAGAGAATATCTAGAAGAATTGGTGCTTTTGAACTGTGGTGTTGGAGAAGACTCTTGAGAGTCCCTTGGACTGCAAGGAGATCCAACCAGTCAATCCTAAAGGAGAAGAGTCCTGGGTATTCATTGAAAGGACTGATGTTGAAGCTGCAACTCCAATACTTTGGCCACCTGATGCGAAGAGCTGACTTATTGGAAAAGACCCTGATGCTGGGAAAGATTGAAGGCATGAGGAGAAGAGGATAACAGAGGATGAGACAGCTGGATGGCATCACCGACTCAATGGACATGGGTTTGGGTGGACTCTGGGAGTTGGTGATGGACAGGAGGAGACCTGGCGTGCAAAGAGTCAGACACGACTGAGCGACTGAACTGATCTATATTTCACTTGCTATTAATGAATTATTTGATTGAAAACATTTCTCTGGTGATTTCAAATAGAAGTAAGTGTTGTCAACAATGTTTATCAGAAATATGAATAGTGTCTACACAGTGCAATTCAAAACTGCCCCAGAATTGGCCACAGCAATCTCCCATGCATTCCATGGGATATTATTGAATGAAAAGACTGTGCTCTTTTCATTTGCAAATCATCATTGCTGCCATCCAGCAAGTTCAGTCTGCTCTAGGAGTTCTCATTTTTTGCTTTCCACAACATGTTAGAAGATAACTTTTAGAAAAGTTAAAGAGTTTGTTACACTCTTATTTGAAATATCTCACTACACTTAAATTTGGAATGCCTAAATAAATTCAGCATTTTAAAATGAGATCAAGTTAATTGTAAGAAATTAAATACAGTCCTTCTGATGTAGTTAATTTTCTTTATTGCCTACATTTCTAAGCCTTTCACTTGGGAGCCTTTCATGAGATCTGGAAGTTAAATGACAGTGAGTGAATGTCGGACCATAGGAACAGACACATACCTGTGTGTACTTGTCCAAATTTCCATTTCTTGGATAAAGATTTTTCCTCCAATTCTGCTCATGACCAGCTCATTTCTAGCTCATCATCATCCGTTAAGATCCTGCCCAGAAGTCACCCCTTTAGGAGAGAAATCATCCCATCCCCCAGTGCTTGATTGCATAGTCTGCTTTAGTTTCTTCCTAGCATTTGCCACTTGTAATTACTTGATGTATTTGTTTTCTTGGGCATTGTCTGTCTTTCCTACTGGCACCTCAGCTTCACAAAAGCAGGAATATGTGCATTTTATTCATATACTCCTAGCTCCTAGCAGAGGGCTTGGCACATGGTAGGTAGCCAGCTGGCCATTAAATATTTGGTGAATTATTTTATCCTATTGTTTCATCAACTAGTTACTTAGAATATACTAAACAAGTCACTTCTTTGTATTGGTCTGTTCCTTTTCACTCAGAAAGGTGCAACATAGTAAGAATCCTTGAAATGTATATGCTTGAAGTTTGAAGTAATCTTATGATCTCTTTAGTCCTGCTCTGTTATTTAATAGTTGATTAGAAGTAAAGATAATGCCCAGGATTACACATCCTTAGTAACATGTGTCCAAACAAGAAGTCTGGCTTAAACACACTGGTCTAGATGCTAACAGTCAACAGAAAATTGATTTTCTCAGTCGTGATGTTTTGCAAATAAAAATATCATTTCAAAATTACAAGTAAGCTGATGAAAGCAAATAATCAGAGTGACAGATGTGGTTAAGGTAAAAATAAAATCTGAATCCATTGTCCCTCATATGTGAAAATGTTTATTTTTTATATTCTTTGTGTCTCTGTTACTAATGTTATAATTCTGAAATTCTGATTTCAGTCTATTTTCTTTTAAAATAGAACCAAAACATAAAAGGTACCATAGATGCATCCAGTAACAATTAGCAAGAATCTATTGTGTGTTTGGTAGAACAGCATTTCAGAAGCGAAATTAATGGGAACAGTGTGATGATTGTGTCACATAAAACCTTTTTGTTCATTTTTGTGATTTAGGACAGAAGTTACAATCAGAAAAGGAGTGGTCAGATCCAGAAATTGAATAAATAAAATAATAAATTAATAAATGAGATATTCACAATAAGTATATTAAATCTATTAAGTCTGTTAGAAAGTAGGATCTGTAGGGTAGAACTGATAACAAGAGGGTCTGAGTTCTGGAACTCCTGTATAATTTCAAGCCACATTTGTTAACTTTTAAGTGTTAAAACCACCCAAATCATGACGCCTGCACCCACTCTTCATCAATTTTAAAAATCTAATAACCCTACCTGTTATGATTCTAAATTTCTACTGATTTAAAGAATATATATATATAAAACACTTTTGCATATTATTATTTGCTATTTTTTTCAAAAGCAGGCCTTCTGTGACTTTCAAACTAAGTGCAAATTTTCCTGACAGCCTGTATTTTTATCTTCTCAAGGAGACAGCTCCTTGTCATTGTTCTTTCTAGCAATATGGCATTTGATTTCAGTCACTTCCTCTCCAGTTTGTTATACTTGAACCATCATCCCAGCAACATTGCTGTCTGTCTCCTCTGTAGAGTTTTGGTTTTTTTGAAAACATGGACAAAAACTTATTTGTTTCCAAGTCCATCCTTAGGGTTGGCTATTACCTAGATAAAAGTTGATAAATATAGCTAAGAAAATATTACCATAGGGCTTTTTCTGTTAAATATAATCAGTGAATTACACAGACTGAATTTATAACCTGAGCATGAAAATCAAGTTTCCTTTCTGTTTTTAAATTTTTTTTTATTATATTTTTTTAAATTAACAGTTGATTTATAGTGTTCATTTCAGGTGTATAGCAAAGTGATTTATATGTATATAGCCTGGTGGGCTACAGTCCATAGAGTCACAAAAAGTTGGACACAGCTAAGGCGACATAGCACACATACATGATTTTTTCCATTACAGTTTATTACCAGGTATTGAATACAGTTTCCTGTGCTATACAGTGAAAGCTTGTTGTTTATCTATTTTATGCATAGTAGTATGTATCTGTTAGGAGAAGGCAATGGCACCCCACTCCAGTACTCTTGCCTGGGAAATCCCATGGACGGAGAAGCCTGGTGGGCTGTGGTCCATGTGGTCGCTAAGAGTCAGACACGACTGAGCGACTTCACTTTCCCTTTTCACTTTCATGCATTGGAGAAGGAAATGGCAACCCACTCCAGTGTTCTTGCCTGGAGAATCCCAGAGACAGGGAGCCTGATGGGCTGCCGTCTATGGGGTCACACAGAGTCGGACACGACTGAAGTGACTTAGCAGCAGCTCCANCACTTTCCCTTTTCACTTTCATGCATTGGAGAAGGAAATGGCAACCCACTCCAGTGTTCTTGCCTGGAGAATCCCAGAGACAGGGAGCCTGGTGGGCTGCCATCTATGGGGTAGCACAGAGTTAGATACGACTGAAGCGACTTAGCAGCAGCAGCAGCATGTATCTGTTAATCCCAAGCTCCTTATTTATCCCTCTGTACACTTTCTCTTTGGTAAGCATAAGTTTCCTTTCTATGTCTATGCATCTGTTTTGTTTATAAACAAATTCATTTCTGTCATTTTTTTAAGTCCACATATAAGTGATATCATATGATATTTGGCTTTCTCAATCTGATGTACCTCACTTAGTATGATAATCTCTAGGTTTATCCATGTTGCTCCAAATGGCATTGTTGCATTTTTTTAATGGCTGAATAGTATTCCATTGTATATGTGTACCACATCTTATTTTATTCAGTCATCAGTTGATGTACATTTACATGGCTTCCGTATCTTGTCTCTTAATCAGAGTAAACCATGTCTTGCCTCAACAGTAAAAGTAAATAAAATTAAATGATTAACTGAATGTAAAATTTTGAAAAAAGAAAATGATAAAATCTAAATAGATTCTTTCAGTTGCAGCTTCTTTAGCATTCTTCTAGTAGATTGGCTTAGTTCAGAGGCCTGATCAAGAAAGATTACTTCCGGTCAATATTCTTTGATTTTTCTCAAATCTGTCATTTTTTTTTAAATCTAATTATCCCTTATTTTAGTACTTAGATAAATTAAGAACATGTTAATACTAAATTTTGTAAAGTGAAAATTACAGCAAGTTTAATCATTTCAAAGCATGTTATTGTGCATTTTGCTTCATTTTTCTTATGCAGATTTTCAAGCAATGAGATAGTCAACCTAATTTTTACTTTCCTAGCCACATGATATATTGCTGTATCCAAGGCTGACTGCCAGTTATGATATTGTTAAGCATTTAGGTTTTCTTTTTCCTCTCTTTTTAAAAAATATTTAATCAGGTATAATATTAACACTTATATACAGACCCATCAGAGCTTCCCTGGTGGCTAAATGGTGAAGAATCTGCCGGCCAATGCCAGAGAGATGGCTTAGATCCCTAGGTGGGGAAAAATCCCCTGGAGAAGGAAATGGCTACCCACTCCAGGATTCTTGCCTGGGAAATCCCATGGACAGAGGAGCCTGGCAAGTCCATGGAGTCACGAGGAGTTGGACACGACTTAGTGACTGAGCACAGACAGATCCAGCTATTTAAATTTTAATTCAAAAGCTCAAGTTGAGTAATGCAAATCATAATATATTCCCAGATTGCTCTTTAGAGAACATGATGAACTGCCAATATACATATATCCACCTTACCTTCCTCCAACCCACTATCTCAAGACTGTGTGTATTTTTTTTTTATTTTAATGTCTGAAAATAGATTAAGCTTATTGTTTTGTCATTATTTGGAATAATGGTAAGTAGGCAGGAGATGAAATACTGTCTGTAACATATTGCCCACCCTAGTGGTTCTGTGCCTTGGCTGCATGCTACAATCAACCCAGGGACCTATTAGAAACCTGATGTTTAAGACACCCCAGTTCCACTGAAGTGAGAGTCCCTGGATACCTAGAAGTGGTACTCAGGTATCAATATGTTTTGAATCTTCTCAGCCAGGTTTAGGAAACATTAATCAGGAGTTTCACCTTGTTTAAATGAAGGATAGGAAGGAGAGCAGTAATCTTAGCTCCATCATATGGGGCAATCAAAATTAAGTTGTGTTATCCATTTTTCTCTTATGCTGAAGCAAACCCCGCTTGGACCTCACTCTGCTCCTAGTGTCTGCATCCTCACCTATTTAGTCTCCATATTGGAATAACCCATAAGACAGGGCTCCTTACTCTATAGTCCCTCTTCCTCTGTGGTCAATATGATATATGTCTCATCTTTTGCTTGTGTGCTTTTTTTTTTTTTTTTAATCCTTTTCTTTGCAGAGCTAGGTGTTGCTTCCTGAACCTCCAAATTATCATTAAAGTTGTACTTGCGGTGTGGATAATTGGTATTTTTTACGTTATAGTTCCAGTGTTTTTACCAGCTGCCAAGGCACACCCTGACCCCTGGATTTGACCTCAGTGCTGAATATGGAGGCTGGCCCATGTATCAGTACTTGCAAGCGGCCCCTGGCTGGGTTGTTCTCCCATCGCATTAATGATCAAGACATTTTCTGGCTTCAGCAAGTATATTCATGCTCTGATTCCTTTGATGCAGTTAAGTGAAAGTGAAATATTGATTCTGTATTTGATAGGAACAACTCCTATCAAATAGCAGGGGACAGGTAAAAGGACCTATTTTCATTTATTAGACTTTTCCTTTGTTACTTTTAATTTCCACTAGCTGCCATCTAAGTCTGTCTCAACCATAATGAAAATAAACTTGTTAATAATGATGAGAATAACTTTCATTGAAGTCTTTTTACATCTGTATACCACAACATCTTGTAGAAGTGCTGTATCTCATTTACTGCTTTAACAACCTACAAAATAGTTACTATACTTATTCCCATTTTACAGATGAAGAAATAGTGGATTAGATAAGGTTTCAGTCAAGCTAATGTATTTAATAAATGATAGTGCTAAGTGGATTCTTACCTAGAATTGTTGAATTCCGAGAACCTGATTTGCTAACCATTGTGTTGCTTAAACTGGACTTCTTAAAATTATGCAAGGCCCTTAAACAACTTATTCCCAAATTCCATTTATATCCTTCTGTGCTTTCACTAACACATTCACTTACCCTTTCCTCAAGCACTACTGGCCTTCTGGTTGTTCCGTGAATCTGTGACAACTGCAGCTCCCTGTGCTGCTCCTTAAGTCTGAAATTTTTCCTCTCTCCTTCCACGTGAACTCCCACTCACAAATTTCAAGCTGCAGTTCCAGTGTCAAACAGTTCTCTTTGAAGCTTTAACTGAGCATCCAATTCGGTTAATTGTTCTTTTCTCTGTGTTCTTACAGCATATGGAAAAATGTCTCAATCGCAGCATTCATCACTTACTAGCTAATAACTTCTGACGATTTAATTAACCTCTGTAAACCTCAGTTTCCTCATCTATAAAATTCAAGATTTTTGAATCAAAAATCAGTCAAAGAGCCTATCTCGGAGGCTTATGAATAGTAAAAGATAATGAATGTAAGATACACACAACTGCATGGTATTCATAAAGCATTTTAAAATAATATTGACTATTTTTGTTATCATCTCATTATAATACATTTTCTTAAAAATCTATTTTCTCATTCTGTACTGTTAATGTCTACAGTGATAAGCATGATGACATATATTTTATATTTTTGTATTTTGCAAACTGCTCAGCTGCTGCTGCTGCTGCTAAGTCACTTCAGTCGTGTCCGACTCTGTGTGACCCCATAGACGGCAGCCCACCAGGCTCCCCCATCCCTGGGACTCTCCAGGCAAGAATACTGGAGTGGGTTGCCATTTCCTTCTCCAATGCATGAAAGAGAAAAGTGAAAGTGAAGTCACTCAGTCTGTCCGACTGTTAGCAACCCCATGGACTGCAGCCCACCAGGCTACTCCGTCCATTGGATATGGAAACTTCTGAGCTCTTTAAGTTCCTAAACTCCTCTATCTCCAAAATGAAAACCCTCATAGGGTTGCTGTGAGGATTAAGAGAAAATGTAATATTGATTAGCATAGAAAGCCTTTAATACATGTCATCAGCTGTCATTATTTAATAAATGAGTAAATGGATGGATGAATTCAAGAGGGAGTAAAACCCTTTCCTGTTGCTACTTTCTTTTTCTTACACTGAGATGATGACAAATCACAGCTGTCTGTGTCAGCCATCACTTAGGTAGACCTCATTGTACGATGGGATGTGACAAGTCTTGAGACTTCTGTCTTATTAATACTCAGCAGGACTGATTCCTGCCATTGTGCAGAGAGTATGTGATGTATTGATCAGTGAGAAACCTGGCACGTCTTGTTGAAAGTCTCTTGTGACAATAGGATAAACACTTTCTGTAGATCCTTTCCTCTCTGCACTGGGCTTTTGGCTGACCATAAGTTTGAAGGTGCATTACATCAGAATGACAGAGTGAGCAAGGTGCCCTCCTCTAAATTCTAGTAATCCAGCCACAGTAAATGCCAAGACATGACTCGAAGAGTGTACTTGACAATAGAATCCATAGATCATGTAACAACAGAGTTTAGAGGTGAAAATAAAAGTACATTGATTTATTTGGGATGGAGACAACCATAACAACATATTGTATTCTGGACTAACTCAAGAAACCATTACAGATATCCTCCTTCCTATTCAGGCTTAAAAGAGTAGTCAATACTTGCTAGATCCTCTTCCTCATCTTCCATTCACTTTTCAACCCACTGATACCTTTTTCTAGTACTTGAAGTGTTTCAGCAAAGGTTCGCTATGAGGAGAGAAAACAAGACTTTAAAAATTGTTACTGAAGGAATACTTTCACATCTTGTTCTGTTGGCAGGGATTGATACGTCACAGAATATAGCATATCTTCAGTTTAGTGAGTACCAGCTGCTTTGATGTGGTAGTCTGAGGAGTGAATATAAAAAGTCCTAATTTAAAATTCTTCCATTTTGAAGCTTAGATAACTGATAATTAAGAGATGTCTTGTTAATTTTCTGTTACTTTCATGGATTATGTGTTTCCTGCCTCAGTCCATTTATCATTCATCTTTACATCAACATTACAGTCATCTGTCTTTAGAAGTTACTTGATGCAGGTTCAGTATTAACTTCAGATGCTAATCTCAACCCTTTTCTTCTGTTAAAAATAGTAAACAAAATCACTATGTAAATTGGTCAATGTGTATAAATTCTGTGAGTAGTTGTTTGCACAATTGGTTTAATAGCAANGTATTAACTTCAGATGCTAATCTCAACCCTTTTCTTCTGTTAAAAATAGTAAACAAAATCACTATGTAAATTGGTCAATGTGTATAAATTCTGTGAGTAGTTGTTTGCACAATTGGTTTAATAGCAAAAAATCAGTTACTGTGATAAGCCAAAATAAGAGAAGAAAGGGGGAAAACCACGTGATCTTCTTAGTAGATGCAAAAAAAAAAAAAAAAACAACATCCGCTCCTGTTTTAAAAATAAAAACTAAACACTTTTAACAAACTAACAGAAGGTAACTTTCTTAATCTATTAAGGGATGTCTACAGAGGACCCTACAGCTAGCATTATGCTAAAAAATTAGAGACAATCTTTTTTTCCCTGTGATAGAAAAAAAGCAAACAAGATGCTCAATTTTAATACTCGGTGTTGTAAAAAATATAGAAATAACTAAGTTAAAGGCATCCAGATTAGAAGGGAAGCAAATTATGTTTACTGGCAGTTGATGTGATCCTGTAAGTAGAAAATCTTAAGCAATCCACAGAAGTTGTTTTAGAACTAGTGAACTGAAATTCAGCAAAACCAGAGAATATAGGATCAGTATGCATATCTTGGGCTTCCCAGGTGGTGCTAGTGTAAAGAACCTGCCTGCCAGTGCAAGAGATGTAAGAGACATGGGTTTGATCCCTGGGTCAGGAAGATCCCCTGGAAGAGGGCATGGCAACCCACTTTAGTATTCTTGCCTGGAGAATCCCATGGACAGAGGAGCCAGGCAGGCTACAGTCCATGGGGTCACAAAGAGTCAGACANTGCCTGCCAGTGCAAGAGATGTAAGAGACATGGGTTTGATCCCTGGGTCAGGAAGATCCCCTGGAAGAGGGCATGGCAACCCACTTTAGTATTCTTGCCTGGAGAATCCCATGGACAGAGGAGCCAGGCAGGCTACAGTCCATGGGGTCACAAAGAGTCAGACACTAAAATGACTGAAGCGACTTAGCATGCATGCATGTGTGCATATCTATATACTCCCAGTGAACTTTTGCAATTGATATTGAAATTATTAACAAAAATTAATATATATAAATAAATTTAGCAAAATAAGTAAAATACTTATGCATCAGAAATTACAAAACACTGCTAAAGGAAGATAACTTTCTGAGAGAAGGAATGTGTTAGCTAAGAAAAATTAATGAATATTTAAATTTTAATAAATGGAAACTCATCTCCTGATCATTGATTAAAAGGCTTAATATTGTCAAGATGACAGTTCTTTCCAACTTTATCAGTAGATTCAGTTAAACTTTATTGGTATCTCATTCAGATTTTTATAGACATTGATAAACTAATCTAAAATTTTATGTGGAAATTCACAGGACCCAAAATAATCAAAAGTTTTTTTTAAAAAAGAACAGAGGTGGAGGACTTTATACTTCCTGATTCAGAACATAATATAAAGCTACAGTAATTAAAACAGTGATAGTAGCATAAAGATAGATTATAGATCAATGGGACATAATTCAGAATCTAGAGACAAACTCATGCAATTATGAGTCTCCCACATATCAGTCCCAAAATAATCAAAAGTTTTTTTTAAAAAAGAACAGAGGTGGAGGACTTTATACTTCCTGATTCAGAACATAATATAAAGCTACAGTAATTAAAACAGTGATAGTAGCATAAAGATAGATTATAGATCAATGGGACATAATTCAGAATCTAGAGACAAACTCATGCAATTATGAGTCTCCCACATATCAGATATGCTCAATAAAAGAAAGTGAAAGTGAAGTTGCTCAGTCATGTCCAACTCTTTGCAACCCCATAGACTGTGGCCTACCAGGCTCCTCTGTCCATGGGATTTTCCAGGCAACAGTACTGGAGTGGATTGCCATTTCCTTCTCCAGGGGATCTTTCCAACCCAGGGCTCGAACCCGGGTCTCCTACATTGTAGACAGACACTTTACCATCTGAGCCACCAGGGAGACCCAAAAGGCTTTAAATCATAAGGCATTCTGGGAAAAGTTCAAGAATAGAAATCAGAGAGCAGTTGTTGCCAGGGATGGGGAAGTAGAAGGGTGCTGACCCGAAGTGACATGGGTAACTTCCTAGGGTGATGGAAATTTATATCTTGATTGTGGACATGGATACACTACAGTGAACATTTATGAAACTCAATAAACCATATACTAAAAAGGGTGAATTCTTTTGTATGGACATTATCTTTAAACCTAAATCAAACCCCTTATGATTATACAGTGGAAATGACAAATAGATTCAAGGTATTAGATCTGACAGAGTGCGAAGAACTATGGATGGAGGTTCGTGACATGGAAGCCTTGACGTACTCCTTTTCCTTTTTGAAAGCCCTCATTATTCATGGTCCATGAATAATGGAATGAGTAGCCTATCCCTTCTCCAGGGGATCTTCCTGACCCCGGAATCGAATGGGGGTCTCCTACATTGCAGGCTGATTCTTTAGTAGCTGAGCTACCAGGGAAGCATATAGAAAACAGCAACTGAAAGTTGAGGGATTTTTTTTTTTTTTTTTAGTTTGCCTTTTTGTTTCCTGCCATTTCAAAGATAAAGTACTTAAAAGGAGTGCATTTATTTTCCCTTTGCTTATCCTCTTGAACAAACCTTATTCTCCAATGCAGACAACCTAGTTCTCTACACTAGACTTACTAACTTGCCATTGCAAACAAAAACCTGTGTCCCATGAACAGCACTGGCTATCCTTTTCTTGTGTTTTTCCGCTCTCCTTTAATACAAGTTCAAAGAGATGTATTGTGGGAAAAACTTTTTAATCAATTTAGTTTGCCATATATATCATCTCATTAATTCCATAGCCCTCTCATTAAAATGTATGGAAATTTGAATGCATGTGATTTCTCTTATACATTGAAATAATTGTCTCCTGTTTCACTTAATTAAGTTGTATCAATATTTATCTCATTCCATTTCTAAGCATGCTCTTGAAGGATTAAGGTTTCCTCTACTCAAACCATATGAACCATGGTGCCTAGAATCAAGTTTTATAGAAGAATCATTCTGTTAATGTGTTTGATGGTGATGATACAAGAATAATTAGGATTCACTTCAGAATTTGTTTCTCATTGGTGTAGTTGGACACTATGTTTTAAAAACTCTGGGGACAAAACCAAGGGGAAAAAATACATATTTGGTAGAGATGATGAGTTTAGATGAGAAAATTTTCATTTTCCCCAGTTCTATTGAAAAAAAAATTGAATATATCACTCGTGGGTTAAGGTGTATAGGAAAAGTACATGTGGAAATGTTAGAGGATCCTAAGAACATCTGAAAAGAAACTTTACAAAATAGTTTAATGTAGCCAATGATTACATTTAGGGAGTAAGTATAACTCATATATTTCTTATCATGCCAGGTGTCATAAAACGTTAGAAGCATTTTTTGTGACTCTACTTCAAATGAAATTGTAATGGATTAAGTGTTATAAGGTATGCACTTGGTTAATTCTAATGAAAATATGTTGACTATATATTTACTTTGTCTTGTAGAAAAGAACTTCTAGAATGGACTTCTAAGGTGAATTTTTCTCACAAGATATGTAGGAGTTGCACTGTACTTGATAAAGTTTAATGTTCAGATCCTGAAAAAAAATGTTTAATGAAAACTAGGAGGTTAAATATGAAAGTAATCAAGAGTATGCCAGAAAAATGTGACTAATAGGAAGGACTGTCTGGTGAAGGTTAGTATAACCTTGGCTATAAATCTGTGCAAAATCACCTCTAACAACATGAAAACAGAAAAGATTCAGCTGAAATACTGTTTTTGTCTTTTAAATTTTTACTCTGTTAGTTTCATAGGGAAAAAGATTTTTGCAAAATGCCTCATTAATTAAAACTTTAAATAATGATATATTTGGAAACACCTTCATTCTCCTTGAGGGAGGAAAAGGCCAAATTCCTCTGTTTTTTAAAAAGAAAAGCATTCTATTCTTCCTGTTTCTCAATTTTTATATGAGTATGATAATAAAATATACTGAGTATAACCTCCACAATTAAGCTGAATTTTCCTTGATGGTAAACTCGTACATCGATTGTAAGGCTGATCTGGTTGCCCCATTGAAGACTTGGCAGTTCTGGCTAGTTAGCTGGTGGTCCCCTGCTACCCTCCCTCACCATCACATGAGTGTCAGAAAGGATATTTTCATTGGAAAACACACACATTGGTATGTACCTCTATGCCTTTAATTTTCAAAGCATTTTCACATGTATATTACCTTATCTTATCCCATTTCATAGATTGCAAGGTGAATCCCTGGCTAGATTACTATCATATAACATCATGATGATGTCAGAATTAGCTGCCACCTCTCACCTCCAGAAGTCTACCTGTTATTTTTGCTTTCAGGAACATTCTCAGTGACAGAAGATAAACAAGTTATTACATGGTGGAAAGTGAATGAAATTTGGCAACATTCAGCCTAAGTTTGAATCATCAGTTTCCTAATCTGGAAAATGAGGCTAATATACATTTTCAAGGCTGTGATAAGGATTATATGATACAGTACATATTTGGAACAGCCAGCACTTTACCTAATTCATGGGAGAACCTCACTAAATGATAGAGAATAATTTAAATAATAATCTGTGATTGTAATAAGGCTGTCATTAATTGAAAGGTGTCATACCATTGCTAGAAGCTGCTAAACTTGAGTAAAGACTGACTTTGAAGATACTGTTTTCCTCTAGGAATGCTCATCCATTAAAAAGTATGCCATTACCTGCCAGGCCCTGTGCAGCGTGCTGTAGAGGCAGCACTGAGTTTCTGCTCTCGTGCAGCTGACATCTTAGATGGATCTTTAGCGTTCGCAGCCTAGCTGTTTTTACAACTTTCTTCCACCAAATGATTATACTTGTAGCAGAACTTCAGAAGTAAAATTAATTCAGCACCAAATTTTTGTTGAGAGGAGGAAGATAGACTAAACACTGGGATAAATCTTCTGATTGTGAATATTGGCAATATGCACTCAACACCTCTGAGATAAAAAGCTCTCAATCCATCTGTCTCCTCATCCTTAAGAGTGAATGAAGTTCATCATATTGCTGCCATATTACCAAGTTAAGAACATTCAGTGGAGCCCCAGTCACCAGGTCTTACTTAAAAAACCTTTCCTAGGTAGTATGTTTTCAGAGCTTCCCATTTCTTTTTTTCCCCACTCTGGGCTCTGTGTTTCTAGAACACCAAACCCACATTGAATGGGGGCTCTACCTCGTTAAAACACTTTCACACTCATTTCAGCAAATTCTTTAGGCTCCACATGTTGCCTTTGGATTTTGTTTAAACATAAGAACCCTATCCTGCTGCAAAGATTTTTTTCTTGTCATCCCTACATTTGTTTTTCTGTTTGGAAATCTTAGCAGTTTCCTGGTCTGGACCTCCCATTGGTACTTCTGAAGCTTGTTCCCTAGGATCATGAAGTTAGCTTCCTGAAGGTCAATGGCTTTAGGGGGCGCTGCCATCACTTAGGCCTGAGTAAAGGCAAGGGCTGTGAAAGAGACTGTGAGCCAGGTATTTGGGTGCAGGCTGTTTACAGCTTGACCTTGAGCCAGAGGGAAGCAGCCTCATCTGAAATTGAGGATGAGGCTGAGGCAGATTAGGTATCTTGAACATCATGCACTATTACCAAGCTGCAAGCTTGCTGAATGTGTGGAAAAGCATACTTCAGGATCCATCAGTGCATTGCTAGTTCTAAGCCTACTAAACATCTTGAGTCTATTGTTCCCAATTTCATTTTGCATTTGGAGTCCAGAAGTCAGGAATAACATTGGGTTCAGAGTTACATGACTAATCCTCTTGGTATCAGGTTTGCTTTGGTTGGATAAATTACCTAAATTCTAACTTTAACTTAGTTTTCCAATTCCCAGAATCTCCAGAGGAGAATATGATTTAAGTAGCTCCACCCCCACCCCACACACACACATTGTATATCAATAACTTATTTCTGGCTCAATAATTTATTTATAGCTGTAGCTGGAGGACAGAGTTATTGGCATAATATTGGCTAAAGCCATTCTCTTCCTATGGCAAACAATCTCTGTTGAGATGGATTCTCCAAGATTAATAATACTCATGAGCTGAGACTGAGGGAGAAAAGCAACTTTGTGAAGAGAGCATCCTACTAACTGGTCTCGGCAGTAAATAATGGGCCTGCCAACCAGAGCATTCTCATGTCAGCTACAAACTGGTGCTTGCCATGGGCACTTACCATGTATCTCTAAAAGGATTAAATCAGGTACTGCTGCAGCTGCTGGTTTTTAACAACCCCTGAAGGGAGTTCAGGGTGGAGTGCAGAAATGAGGCACTCTGTGCTCTGGAAAGAACTGGTGGAACAGGCCCTCAGGTACTTAGATGTTTTCAGGAATATATTTTTTGAGCCCAATTCTTGTATCTCCTCATATCTAGAAAAGCTCCTAAATTCTTCATGGTGGTGACTGTTCCTCGTGACTAGCAGAAGCCTTCTGCAAAAGATATGTACTTGGTTGCATGTACGGCCCCTTCACCAAAATCACATATTTACTGTTCTTTCCCCACTACATCTTTGGAGCAGTTTCTCAGAGCTATCTGAAATGCCATCTTCCTGGCTATAGTCCTCATTTTTCCCCAAATATAATTTAACTCACAACTCTCACCTTGTGTGTTTTTTTAAAGTCAACACCATGTCCATCAAGAAGTTATAAGCTTATGTAATTCAGCAGATAACTGTCAAAAAGGTCGATAATCTTAATTGTAAGCCTCACTGTATAAATGCATAGCTTAAAAATAATCTATACATATTCCCGTATTGTAGAAGAGTTCCTAAACATATGTATGTATGCTCAGTCATTCAGTCTTGTCCGACTCTTTGCAACCCTATGGACTGTAACCCACCAGACTCCTCTGTCCATGGGATTTTCCAGGCAAGAATACTGAAGCGGATTGTCATTGCCTCTTCCAGGGGATCTTCCCAATCCAGGGATCAAACTTGCATCTCCTATATATCCTGCATTGGCTGGTGGCAGTTTCTTTACTATTGAGCCACCTGGGAAGCCCCAGAACATTTCCTATACAAAGCCTTAATTTTGCCCTCTACTTTAGGATTATTGGTTGTTCTTTGCTTCTTAATAATATTCTTTATTTGTAAGTAACCTAAAAATGTACTTTCTCTAATATGTAAGTGGAAGAGCCCTCATTTTATCTTCATTTCAAATGATACTTCCCTTGCTTACCTGTGAAGTTTAAAGGGAGCTTGGGTTAAGAGACAGCTGCCTGAAATGATGCACTGAAGTCCTGCATGCATAAGCAACACTTGCTACCATCTTCCCAATAAGGTTGTCCTCTTCCTACCCTAAGAGCACAGTATCGTATTGCCCTGTTTACTTGTCGTCTTTCTTACGTCGTCAAAGAGCTCCAGAATATCAGTGCTAAGGAATCCTTACTGCTTTTGGCTTTAACTCCACTCTGACATTAAAGGAAGCACTAATACGTCAAGAGACTAAACAGAATTTGTGAAATCTGTAAATATTTTCACTCCAGACATACCTGAGGCATCCCCAAACCCAAAATACTAGAGAGCTCTCAACTTCTTGAAAATTCTCTCACATTCACTTGAGGTAACTGTGATTTCTGAGTCATAAATTGCTTCCTTTCAAGACAGGACTAGGAAAATATCCAGAGACAGTCACAAAGATAATCATCTAAACGTCCAGGCTGATAATGTGAAAAAACTATTTTCTATGCTTTTTTGGCTGTCTTCCTTCATACTGTGCTTCCAGGAAACCAAGCCTTTTCAGGTTTCAGAATGAAGAGTGCACTGGCTTCTCAAATACTTGAAAGTAATTATGCATTCTACCAGACAGCTTAGGGGAAGTTGTAAGGGAACCATTTCCATCTCAATGTAAATGCATATTTCGCCTCTGTAGATGTATTCTGGCAGAAAGCTTCCTCATTCCAATAGCATGGCCTATTAGGTCTTAAAGTAATAATTAAGCTTGCTTTTCTGTTTTTTGTATTTTTCTTTCATTTTTTACATTTCAAAAGTAACGTCTAAGTTTGCTTTCCTTGGGTTCCATCTCTAATATCCCTAGAATATTTCAGATGGATGAGGTAGTCATGAAGTGAAGTGAAAGTGTTGCAGGAAGGGGGACCCCTTCCAGGGCCCGAAACTGGGCTGTTGTCTAACGCTCAGAAATGAATTGTCCGAGGAGACACATGTGCTGACAAAGCAAGAGGCTTTATTGGGAAAGGGCACCCGGGTGGAGAGCTGTAGGGTGAGGGAACCCAGGAGAACTGCTCTGCCGCGTGGCTCGCAGTCTCGGGTTTTATGGTGATGGGATTAGTTTCTGGGTGGTCTTAGAATGATTGGCACACATCACTCAGCCAAGATGGATGCTAGTGAGAAGGATTCTGGGAAGTGGACAGACATGCGGTGTCTCCTTTCGACCTTTCCGGACCTCTTCGGTTGGTGGTGGCTTATTAGTTCCGTATTCCTTATCAGGATCTCCTGTCATAAAACAGCTCATGCAAATGGTTACTATGGTGGGTGGCCAGGGTGGGCGGTTTCAATCAGGGTGCTCCTCTAACAGAAGTGTTAAGTCACTTAGTCGTGTCCAGCTCTTTGTAACCCCAATGGACTGTAGCCTGTGAGGCTGCCCTGTCCATGAAATTCTCCAGGCAAAAGTATAGAATGGGTAGCCATTCCCTTCTCCAGGAGTTCTTCTGGACCCAGGGATTGAACCCAGATCTCCTGCATTGCAGGCAGATTCTTCACCATCTGAGCCACCAGAGAACAGACCGCTAATTTTGTTTCAGTTTGGTAAAGAAAACTACCCTTCCAGGTTAGATATCTGTTGACCTAGTAATAATTGTCCATCTGTGTTTTCGTCATCCATAAGTTAACTGGTACATTGATCCTAAAAATGGCCCCTCCTGACTAACATTAACTAGACTTCCTAACTAACTAACTAGACCATTCAGGTATGACCTAAATCAAATCCGTTATGATTATACAGTGGAAATGGGAAATAGATTTAAGAGACTAGATCTGATAGACAGAATGCCTGGTAAACTATGGACAGAGGTTCCTGACATTGTACAGGAGACAGGGATCAAGACCATCCCCAAGAAAAAGAAATACAAAAAAGTTAAATGGCTGTCTGAGGAGGCCTTACAAATAGCTGTGAAAAGAAGAGAAGTAAAAAACAAAGGAGAAAAGGAAAGATATATTCATTTAAATGCAGAGTTCCAAAAAATAGCAAGAAGAGATAAGAAAGCCTTCCTCCCTGTACCATCCCTCGGGGTCATTCCAGTGCACCAGCCCCAAGCATCCTATATGCTGTACTGGGATGACCCAGAGGGATGCTATGGGGAGGAAGGTAGGAGAGGGGTTCAGGATGGGGAACATGTGTACACCTGTGGAGGATTCATGTTGATGTATGGCAAAACCAATACGATATTGTAATTAGCCCCCAATAAAAACAAATATACTTATATTAAAATTTTAAATTAAATGAAAAAAAAGAAAGCCTTTCTCAGTGATCTGTGCAAATAGAGGAAAACAATAGAATGGGAAAGACTAGAGATCTCTTCAAGAAAATTAGACACCAAGGGAACATTTCATGCAAAGATGGGCTCAATAAAGGATGGAAATGGTATAGACCTAACAGAAGCAGAAGATATTAAGAACAGATGGCAAGAATACACAGAAGAACTGTATAAAAGATCTTCACAACCCAGATAATCAAAATGGTGTGATCACTCACCTAGAGTCAGACATTCTGGAATGTGACGTCAAGGGGGCCTTAGGAAGCATCACTACAAACAAAGCGAGTGGAGGTGATGGAATTCCAGTTGAGCTATTTCAAATCCTGAAAGACGACACTGGGAAAGTCTTGCATTCAATATGCCAGCAAATTTGGAAAACTCAGCAGTGGCCACAGGACTGGAAAAGGTCAGTTTTCATTCCAATCCCAAAGAAAGGCAGTGCCAAAGAATGCTCAAACTACTGCACAATTGCTCTCATTTCACACGTTAGTAAAGTAATGCTCAAAATTCTCCAAGCCAGGCTTCAGCAATACATGAACCATGAACTACTGTATGTTCAAGCTGGTTTTACAAAAGGCAGAGGAACCAGAGATCAAATTGCCAACATCTGCTGGATCATCGAAAAAGCAAGAGAGTTCCAGGAAAACATCTACTTCTGCTTTACTGACTATGCCAAAGCCTTTGACTGTGTGGATCACAATAAACTGTGGAAAATTCTGAAAGAGATGGGAATACCAGGCCACCTAACCTGCCTCTTGAGAAATCTGTTTGCAGATCAGGGAGCAAAAGTTAGAACTGGTCATAGAACAACAGACTGGTTCCAAATAGGAAAAGGAGTATGTCGCTGCATATTGTCACCCTGCTTATTTAACTTATACGCAGAGTACATCATGAGAAACGCTGGGCTGGAGGAAGCACAAACTGGAATCAAATTTGCTGGGAGAAATATCAGTAACCTCAGATATGCAGGTGACACCACCATTATGGCAAAAAGTGAAGAAGAAATAAAGAGCCTCTTGATGAAAATGAAAG
>SJYX01002706.1:35624-45743 GCA_006410675.1 Oreotragus oreotragus | reverse complement strand
AAGTTAGCATAGGAAGAAGTGTGTGCCTGGCATACTCCATGTGATATGAAAAAGAAGAATAGATTACAGAATAGGGCCCCACTCACAGCCTTAAATATTGTTAAATGAGGGGGTTGCCTGCATTGCAATGCTGTTGTCAAGACTAAATGAACCTTTACACACAGACATGCTATAAGTGCTTAGCATGTAACCTCCCCCCCTCAAATGTACAACAGAATGTTAGATTTTGGGGGTTAGGTTTTCATTGGTGAATTTATAACCTTCCAATAATGTGATACAGTTTACTACTAAATTTATTACTTCTTAATCACTATATAATGTCTAATCACTAAACTTTTTACTTCTTTACTGATTTACATAGTGTGGGTCCACTGCTATACTACTCATTAATAGAGCTGTATAAATTAAAGCCCTTTCATTGGATTGCTTGTCAGGCGTCTTTTTTTATTTTTTAATGCTGCAGGTTGTAAAGATGCTCTTGTGCAAATGGCACAAAATGATATCTACTGACTAAGTGTCTTTTCTGTGTGTGTCTGCTTAGGTCTGAAAAGTGATGGCACTTATTTCTGTTACGAGTTTCTCAGTGGACTGTGGATTGACTGAACTATACCCATTCCCATCATGATGTATACCACCAAGGCTCCTCACTAGTAAGTCATTCTCTATTCAGTATCATTTGTATGGTTATATATTGAGATTTTCAACACAGTATGCATTTATCTTGCAAAAAATCTGTAAGACACATGCATTGGTGTTACTATTATGAAACATGACTAGACAGTCTATGTACCAACCAACTGAAAAATTAAAAAGTACATTTAGATGCATCTATCGTATATTTTTACTTTTTGATATATATGGTAATATAAGTATATCTAAATAGGCAGAATTCAGAAGTATAGAATTTTACCTCTTTTTTAACTGAATGGAAATAGTCACTGGAAAGTTTCGTGACTTTTGGTTCTGTCGTCTCATATAAATATGGCAGTGTAAGACAGAATAATCTTATTTAGCTTAATATTTTGAAACAAGTCAATTTTATTGCAGTTGCTCCTAATAGAGTATCTGATATGCTTCCACTTACACAGGTGTCATATGGTAATTGACATGGGATATCTATGGTGTCATTGAAAGGAAATTCTACTCAATTCCCTTAATTTTAGTTCCAGCCCCAACGTTTATCATCTAACTAGTCCCTTAAATCTTTAGGACCCAGTTTCTTCATCTACGAAATGAGAGGCAGACATTCTGCTTTGCCTAATTCATAAGATTGCTTTAAAGGATAAATGAGATCCTGAATGTGAAATTATTAACAGTAAAACCCCATAAAAATAGATGATATCTGTGGCTCACTAACACCACAAGTAGGAAGGTGGAAAAAAAACTTATCACAATTTTCTTTTAAAATTGGTTAATAGAGTCAGATATTTTATATGTTATTTACCTAAGAGATAAATGATAAGATTATACTTAAATTAATGACCCCAACTTTTTTTTTGAGAAAGTTATGATTAATTAAGGAACACATGTTCCTCACATATACTTGCACACAAAATCCCCATTAACCATAATAATTAGGTTTCTAGTTCTGATCTCCAGAATATTTACTCCGTTAGAGTTTATTTTTAAGTGTCTTATACTTAGATGAGACAAGATACAAGATACTTTTCATGTGTAATTTCATTTCAGGATACCAAGAGGACAATGTAGAAATGCAGTCAGATATTACTCATCAGTTTTAATATATTAAAATTTTTGTTTCCTGAAATCTCTTTAACACCTCATCTGATCATCCCCTTTAGCCAACAGAATGCAGCACGAGTCTGCTTAAAATAAAAAACTGAAAATGAAAATTTTGACAAATGTACTTAGCAATACAGAGAAAGACTTTTCCACTAAAATTGAATGAATTATTATATAATCAGGCCAGTACAGTAAAAGTGGTTTGCAAGTTCTTTTCCAGAAATTGGATATGATTACCATTGAAGAGACAATGGTTATTACACAGATAAAATGTTTACCCATAAGTGAGACAAAAATCTTAATTAACAGGTAACATGCAGTCACTTGCTTGTATTGTAGCATAGTGCTTAAGTATGGTGGGGTGAGGTGGGGCTAGAGACAGATTGCCTGGGGTTGCAACCCAGATTCATCATTTTCCAGCTCTGCAGTGTTGGACAGGTCATTTAACTGCTCTTTGCCTTAGTTTCCTCATCTGTAAAATGGGTCTAATGATGAGTATTTATTTCATAGGATTGTTGTGTGAATTACATGAGTTAATTTGGTTGAGCACTTAGCAGCAGTGCTGTGTGACACTTATTAGGTAATCACTCAGCATTAGTGATTATTATTCACTGGATAAGCATGGGATTGTGGTGCTAACTATAGGCTCTAGAATCAAAAAGCCCTAGGTTCATAACCATTTATGAATTAATGGTGAAATCTAAAGTAGTAACTGAGCTATTTGCATTCTTAATTTCTGAGAAATAAAATGGAAATAATTAAAATATACTCCATAGTGCCTTTGTTAAGATGGTTTAACACAGTGTCTGGCACCTTTGTTGGGAATTTTGAAGGCATATCCACAGATTACAATCTAATGCAGCTGTAAGATAACATGCATCAGAGATTCTCTCTTTCTGAAAGTGTCTTGCCATATGTTATATTTAGGGGACTTTAAGAAATGTGTCCAATTACAGGATTTGCTCTCTCCGATCCAGAATTTCAAAAAAGACAAACAGATAATTTAAATCAAATTACAAGCACAAGCAACAAACATGACATTGTGATTAAAAAACAAGTGACCCGCTGCATTTGAAAATATGTGGGTTATTTTCGAATATCTTTTGATATTGATTTCTAACATAACTTCCACAGTGATGAGAGAGCAGGCTCTGTATTATTTCAATATCCTTAGACCATGAAATTTTTGCCTTTTGTTTTATATCCCTGGACAGGTTCCTTGTCTCCTGGTTTATAAACTCTGGGAACCTAAGTAGAATTTATTTCCTGCTGTTATATTAAAATTGAATAAATCTTAATTATGTTGAAGTGGTTCATAGTGATTTTCAGGTCTGCAATATCCTTCTACTTTTCTGTCCATTCATTCTATTAGTTTTTGAGAGCTTGATATTGAAATTCCAAATAAAAATCTTAATTTTTCTAATTAAAAATAATTGTAATATCGAGTGGAACTATATGTAACTTTGTTCTGTATTTTCCAAGTCGTCTATATTTAACCCCATAGATAAAAATTACCATTTCATTGGAAATCAATATGAAACATTTATGAGATATTTTTCATTTTGTTTTCATAAAAAGTCTTCAAAATCTGGCATGTAATTTACACTTATATTACATCAAATTTGGATGTTAATTTTTCATCTGAAATACTCGATCTAGATTTAGATTTCATAAAATCTTCAGTTGAAAAAGTAGATTTACACACCCAAGTATCTAAACATACCTAAAAGTTTTCCAGTAATTAAAGCAGGTGCCAAAAAATCTTTTTCCTTTAATAATTGCCTCTGCTTGACAAAATTCACCCATTTTTTAAAGAATAATTAATTTGACATAGTTTTAAAACTATGTCCAAGTTAATTAAATTCACTACGTCTTCTGTCAAGTCAGTATTATCACCATCAAATTGAATAGTTTGCATAAAATGAAAAGCATCTTAAAATTTATTACAATTAACAAAGCATTATTCAATTTTTCTTTTAGTTTTGGAAGCAATTAACCTAACACTGTTGGTTATAGTCAAAATCTTTGCTAAACTGATTCATATTAGAAATAATTGCAAATAAGTATTATTGAATTTTATTATGAAAAGCTTCTATTCCACCATAAATCCCCATACTGTATTGCTAGGTCATGAAGTAATTTTACTTTCTTTGGAGCATCAAATTAAGCTCATTGATATGCAGTGTCATATCAGTGAGAAAACATAAATCACACTGTTATTTTTTGTGTCATGCAGCATACTGTCATTTTTTGTCTTTGATTATTGAATATTTGGCAAGCATATATTTTTTGTTTTGTTTCATATTTCTTTTGTTTCAAGAGAATCTTGAACTACAATTAGCATTATAGTAAATCTTTGTAAAACTCTCCCATGAGTAAACCAATGAGTATTTGCAAAGGATAAAGATCTTTAAATTGTTTTCTGTTTCTTTTAACAGTTTCAGAAAGGGATGATTTTCATTTGCTGTGCACGGAATGATTTTCAGAACTCTATCCATCACGCTTTAAATGTAGTCTGCCTCAGAAAGCTGATCATGGGTACTTTCAATATGTAAATATATTAATATAAAACAAAAATAAGACACTAGTTTCTTGTTTTAAAATTACAGGAAATACAGGTCATTTGACCTAGTATAGCTAGAATGATGTCATAGTAGGAGCTATGTTTCTTTTATGTCCACCTAAAATTATTTGATAATTAAAAAAATTAAAACACCTATGCCATTAATTGGATTTTTTTAGGCTGGGAATTAACAACATTTTTTTTGTAATTTTGGAAGTGCTTGGAGATAAAATACAACCAAAATATTAATCAGGCAGTGACATATCATAATAAATAATAAAAACTGGCAATTAAATTTGAATCAATTAATCTTTAATATTGTCAGTAAGATCTTGGATTCTATGTGGAGTCATTTGGTTTAACTGAAGGTCTTTTACTTTCTGTAAAACATTAAAAAAAACTTTTCATCAGAAATTTTTTATGTTTATTGAGGTATAGTTGATTTACAATGTTGTATTAATTTCTGCTGTATAGTAGAGTGATTCAGTTATGCATATATACATATATTCTTTTTTCAATTTTTTCCATAATGATTTATTACAGGATATTGAATGTAGTTCCTTGTGCTATACAGTAAGACATTGTTGTTTATCTATCCTATATTTAATAGTTTCAGTTCAGTTCAGTGGCTCAGTTGTGTCCGACTCTTTGAGACCCCATGAACTATAGCATGCCAGGCTTCCCTGTCCATCACCAAACCCCGGAACTTGCTCAAATTCATGTCTATCGAGTTGGTGATGCCATCCAACTGTCTCATCCTCTGTCATACCCTTCTCCTCCTGCCTTCATTCTTTCTCAGCATCAGGGTCTTTTCCAATGAGTCAGTTGTTCACATCAGGTGGCCAAAGTTTTGGAGTTTCAGCTGCAGCATCAGTCCTTCCAATGAACACCCAGGACTGATTTCCTTTAAGGTTGACTGGTTTGATCTCCTTGCAGCCCAAGGGACACTCAAGAGTCTTCTCTAACACCACAGTTCAAAATCATCAATTCTTTGGCGCTCAGCTTTTTTTTTTTCACTGAGCGCTCACTGTAGCTCAGAGGGTAAAATGTCTGCCTGCAATGCAGGAGGCCTGGGTTCGATCTCTGGGTTGGGAAGATCCCCTGGAGAAGGAAATGGCAACCCACTCCGGTACTCTTGCCTGGAAAATCCTATGGCCAGAGAAGCCTGGTAGGCTATAGTCCATGGGGTCCCAAAGAGTTGGACATGACTGAACAACTTCACTTTCACTTTTTCAGCTTTTTTATAGTCCAACTCTCATATCCATACCTGACTACTGGAAAAACCATAGCTTTGATAGATTGACCATTGTCAGCAAAGTAATGTCTCTGCTTTTTAATATGCTCTCTAGGTTGGTCATAACTTTTGTTCCAGGGAGCATGCATCTTTTAATTTCATGGCTGCAGTCACCATCTGCAGTGATTTTGGAGCCCCAAAAAATAAGTCTGTCACTGTTTCCATTGTTTCCCCATCTATTTGCAATGAAGTGATGGGACCAGATGTTATGATCTTAGTTTTCTGAATGTTGAGTTTAAAGCCAACTTTTCCACACACCCCCATGAACTATATAGCCTATGGAATTCTCCAGGCCAGGACACTGGAGTGGGTAGCTTTTCCTTTCTCCAGGGGATCTTCCTAACCCAGAGATTGAACCCAGGTCTCCCTCATTGCAGGCAGATTCTTTACCAGCTGAGCCACAAGGGAAGCCCAAGAATACTGGAGTGGGTAGCCTATCCCTTCTCCAGTGGGTTTTCCCAAACCAGGAATCTAACCCAGGTCTCCTGCACTGCAGGTAGATTCTTTACAAATCGAGCTATGAGGGAAGCCCAATTAATAGGTTGCATTTGCTAATACTGAATTTTTTTCTCATGATTTTCTAATAAAATTTTAATAGTAAATATTTTACTATATCTTCATTTACAAATGGTGTTCTATTTTGTATGAGGATCCAAACTGATATATAGCTAGTCACATTTACAAACTCAGAAGCTGTTGAAAAATCATTTAAAATTTTATTGGACATTGAATCTGATGTCAATAAACTAATTTCACTGTATACTTTTTGACAGTTTTAATTTTTAAAATCAAATTCATAATGAAAAGTTTACTGAAAATGCTCTTAATTTTGTTTACTTAATTGTGTACAATTTTATAATATAGCAAAGAAGCAGGTTTTTCATTTTGCTCTGCTGTAGCAAATTGTAATTGTCATTCTTTGTGAAAACTCTGACATATTCTTTCAGTTTCTCTTTTTCCTTCCTACTATTATGGCCAGAATACTAGTTCCTAATTTACAGTTGATTTTGTATGAGTAGCATGTCTTCATTTTAAAATTGAAAAATTTTCCATACTTATTTTCTGTACTAGAAATGTGGTTTAATTTTATTATGTTTAAAAAAATTAAAAAAAAAAAAGAAGGGTTCACTATGTTATGGATATTTTAACCCTTTTTTGGATTGCCTTTATTATGTTTTGAATGCCTCAAAAATGTCTTTGTCAGTTACATTATTTTTAGAATTTAATCTCATCAGATATTCTACTTCTGAAAATTATTAGCGATAAGTGAACCATAGAAATTTTTAGTTTGTCATTTACAGAAGGATTTTTGCTTTACTCTGGTAACTGAAAGTGCTTGCAAATCAGAAACAGGCCAGAATGTTACATGTTAAAGGATGACTGTCTCAGAGTCCTGTGGAAAAGGACTATGCTGGGGACTCCGGGACTTCTGTGCTTAGGTTCTGATGGCATTGCTTAAATAACTTCAAGATTATACCGTTGGATTGAGTCAAGATTTCTGGAATGCTAGCAGAGAGCAGATGGATTCATAAGATTGCTAACCTGCTACTGAATGTAATAAAAATTAATTACATAGGACTGAATTAAATAATGAAGATGATTTTTTAAGCATTAAAAAAAAATTAATATACTTATAAAATGGACTTCCATCACTGTAACTTCTGCTGTCTATAGAAAATATTCAAATAAACATATGAGAGTGCTACATCAGTGCATAGAAAAAAAATCATTCAAACTGAATCACACCATTGAAACCTAGGAGACTGTTCATGACATTGACATTGGCCATTAACTTGTATGGGCAAAATGATGCATGAGCCAGAAATGCACTATCATACAGTAATTTTATCTTACAAAATGCCATGGTTAAAGTAAAATGTAATCTGCTAAAACAATAGTGTTTAATGGAAACAGTTTACACTGCTTTAATTTTTTATTTTTAATTAATTAAATATTAAATGAAAATAAAAAGTCAGTTCTTCAGTCACACTTACTATAGGTTCAATTGCTGCCTGTGCCTGGTAACTACCATATTGACAGAGTAGCTCTGAAATCTACAGTCTAAATGGTCTGACTTTTACTCCAAGGTCAAGGTTTAAAGAGAAGAAAGCCCTTAATCCCTTAACTAGAGCTGAAAAAATGACTAGAGATAATTTATAAAAGCTTTCTGCCTCAATAACTTTGTGTAGTTTTGTAACAAGGGAAAAAAGTAAGAGAAAAACAGAAAAAGACAAAGAGTTGGGAAGCAGGTATCCATAAAGCTATGAATGGTACTTCATAGCTGATAGCTCATGGGAGGTAAATTTCTTTGTCTTTGTGCCAGAACTCATCCTAAAGCAAGATAGTAGATACACATCTTAGGATTTTAGGTTGTAAAAGAAAATATGACTTGCCCTGTGAATGGATGATGATGAAAGGGAAAAAGATTTGGACCTACTTTTCAGAAGGACCTTGTAAAGAAGAGTGCCTGTCAGTGGAGGTGTGCACTGCAACTGGGTCCAGGGTCTCTCACTGGACATGTTCAGTTAGAGATTTTACAGAATCTGGAGCATTCCAGCATCCAGTGAAAAAATAGGTTTGGATGAGCCAGAAAGTTTGCTCCAATCTTTAGATTTTGTGACTCAGAATCAGAGAGGGATAAATGGCCTTTTTTCTCCTCTTAAATTAGGAAGCCACCAGGTGTTACAACTTATCTGTATTCTTTTTTTTCCAGTCTGTGAAGTGGGCGGTACTTTTGTATTTCATCCCAAATCATAACCAGCAGAACTGTTCTAGCCATATAGATAAGCCCAATCCTTTAACAGTTTCTCTATTGACACATACATGACTCACTTTACCTCTATTTATGGACTTGCTTTCTTCTTACTCTCAGTGAGGATTGAAGTAGCTCACAGTAAAAACAACATACTTAGGCACTTTAGAAAACAGGGCCTAACAAAGGAGTATATTAGGTTACAATAGTCCCTATGTCCAAAGAGAAGAATCCAGCTCCCCTGTGGCTTTTTTAATAAGATTGATTGGTGACTTGAGCCAGAGGTGTTTAAATTTAAATCATCGGTCTCTTAATAACAAGAATGAGACGATCTTACTTTTAATACATAGTTGCAGATTAAATTATCTGAACACTGGAAGAACTCACCCATCCTTGAAGCTCTATTTCTAAATATAAACAAATAGCCAAAGTCAAAACAGAGGAAAACAACATGACAAATTTCAAATTAATTTTTCCCAAATGCACAGTGTTTTCACATATTTAATGGATTTAATGCAGAGCCACTCTAAGCAAGAATTTGCTTTATTAGAAAACCACATCAAATCTGACCCCAAATAATTAAAAATGTTTACTGCTACCATGTGAGTAATGTTAGATGTATTTAATTCATTGATTTACTCTAAGGGTCTTGAGCTAGTATTTTAAAAACAACATTTCAAAGTGGTGTTTTACATTTAGAATTCACTCCCCTTTTATCTTTCCATAATCAATAAAATGAGGATGTTGGGCTAGATAACCTCTGATGCAGTGCTGTTTGTAATGAATAATTTTCAATATTTCTTCCAACCTTGTCTCTCTCACGAAAGATCTACCTTATTTCCTATCCTAGGGAAGTCTTGCTGTGCTTTCCCACCCCATGCTACCGTTCAGCCTTCACCTACAATCTATAATGGTCCCCCTGACCATTACTCATGTCTACAGCAGAGATAGAAACTGCAGACACACAGAGAGAAAAGGCAAGGCACAGCCCCAGAGGGCTGAGTCCCCAGAAGGAGAGATGAATAGTGGAACCAATGAGTGGCTAAAACTGACAGGAAAAAGCTGGGTATTGTCTGCCTTTCTCCAGATTGTTCCACTGGGCAGTTTCTACAGAGATCACTGAAAGTCTGGCTAAGAATTCTCTTCTGCTGAGCTTTGGTACCCACCTGATTCTTCCCAACATCCTCATTCCTTCTTTTGCTCTTTACCCTCATAAAACTGCTACTGACTTAACCAAGTTAAACTGCTACTTAACCAAGACTTTTTGCCATTCAAGAATTTCTGCCTTTGCCCTACATTTCTGAAAACCTTAAATGTCTTTTACTGACTGTCATAATGTTGTGTGTCAATGTTTTATTCTTAACAAAGAGGCAGGTGGGTTAAGAATAAAATCAGTGGTTCCCTTATTCAGATTTCTCATTTTGCTTTTTTTTCTACTTACTTCGATGGCACATGACCTTTTGCTAATTATAACTCCATAGTGGTTTCCTTTTTGGATTCTCATGCAAAGTTATCAGTTTTTTTTCGGCTATCATGCAGGTTGGTAAGTTTGAGGGCGGGTCCCGAGAGTTCAGTGAAATTTATTTTCTTCGTGTAGGCTCAGAGTTTGAAAATGATCAAATCAGAATGAATTAATTGAGTAGAGAAAGAAGCAAGGTGCAGACCAGGTAAGATATAATAAATAGAGAAAACAGATCTTAAATTAGATTGGGATGCACTGGAGTAAGTTTCTAGGGCAGTGTGCTTGTATGCATGGGTGTTAGGGAA
>SJYX01002706.1:12501-35394 GCA_006410675.1 Oreotragus oreotragus | reverse complement strand
CTGAGGTTTTTTTTTTTTTTTTTTTTTTTTTTGCTATGCTGGATCTTCACTGCTACATGGGCTTTTCTCTAGTTGTGGCAAGAGGGGGCTACCCTCTTGTTGTGGTGTGCAGGCTTCTCATTGTGGTAGCTTCTCTTGTTGTGGAGTGCAGGCTCTCGGACACAGGCTCAATAGTGGTGGCACACAGGCTTAGTCGCTCCATGGCATGTGGGATCTTCCTGGACCAGGGACTGAACCCATGTCTCCTGCATTGACAGGTAGTTTCTTTGCCACTGAGCCACCAGGAAAGCCCTGCCTTAGTTTTTATCTTTGTCAGTACTGTACTGAACAAAACCACAGTGCATATGATAGACGTAGCCCTGTCCTATGAATCCTACTCTTTGATAAGACGACAGACATCAAGTGGCTGCAAATAAAGTAAGTAATTGCAGAGTTTTTCACACTGCACATAGAACGTGATTCTGATCATTTGAAAGACAATATACATGTAAAGAAAATGATCTTTCTCCAAGAGACATGAAAAGGTGTTAGACTCAAAGTTAACATTAAGATGTCAAAATAAAAGTGCTCAGTTGATACACAAATATATGTATATATATCATATAATTATTGTACTAGGTTTGTTTATTGTTTCTTGGAAGATACAGTAGTATTTGGGGTGAATTATTAGAATTAAATAACCCTGGCATGAACCTAACTGTACATAGCTATGTTGCCTTGAGCATGTTCTGTAACCTTTCGTTAATTTGAAATTGATGACAATTGACCTCACAATATTGTTCTAAATATTTAAATCATTTATGAAAATTTTCCAGTAGAAAAGTGGTGGTAATATAATACATGGATATTTGAATAGATAATCACAGTGCTATAATCACGTGACCACATGTTCATTTAGCAAAAACATTTAAAAGTGACCCTTTCTAAAATTTTGGGCCTGAAATGGATTTGCAGGGAAGAGAAAACTATTAAACCATAGATCTTTGTTTAAGAAAATATTTGTACTGATACTTATACCAAAGATGTTTTAGTAAAACCAAGTCAACAAAAGTTTAAATGGCTATTGTTGGTGTGTCAAAGAGCAGTAACAAACTTTTTTTCAGACCAAAGAAGTCTAAAATTGGATGGAGGGGCTGTAAGACAAATAATTTTAAAATAATAATTTTTGATATTTCTTTTATGTAGCCTGAATGTTTTTCTTTCCAGCTTCTTTCCCCCACCACCTCCGGAACTGAGGCTGTGAGAGTGTGTCAGTAAGGAGGTGCTGCCTAACAAACTACTCCAAACTGTGACTGATTATAGTAATTATTTCTTTGCACTCATGTGTCTCCTCTCCAACTGAGGTTCTGCTAATAGAGGCTAAGCTCAACTAGGCAACCCTGCTTCAAGCTGGGTCCAGCTGGGCATGAGTTTTTGATACGGGTTGCACTCACTTTTGCTGCCTGAGTATTCATTTTGGGGCACAGAATGTAGAGACATCAAATATCTCTGAGGGACCTTTTTCATGGCACTTGCAGAGGCATGAAAGTGTAAGTAGAAATATATAATTCTGTGAAAGCCTAGGCCAGCACTGGCATGTTGTTCCTTCTGCTCAGAGGCCATTGGCCAAAACAAATTGCATAACCAGATCCAAAGAGGCAAGGAAATATACTCTACTCCTTGAGACTGAGAGGCTGTACTCTTACCTGGCAAAGATAACGGATTCTGTCTTGAAGTCTGATGGGAGTTATGTGCAACACAACTATATTCACATCTAATTTTGAAGAATTCTCATTATATGGATCAATAGAAAAAAGGAAATGATAAAAAAGTATTATTATATCATGAATTTTTCCATGAGAAATTCTAATACACCTTTCAGAGTTTTGAAAGATTCCTTTGCTCAGTTGTTAAGCAGCACTGGATAATATTTAGAACATTTCAAAATAAACTTTCAGTGGAGCTGAAATGTACTAATTTTGAATACTTAGCCATCTGGAGCTTTAGATGTTTAATTACAGCTGAAAACTCATGAATGAACAGTATGAGGCAGTTTTTCTTTCCAGTGGATCCCAGTTGTCTTTGCCTTTATTCTCAGAAGAGAGAGAAAAAAGAAGAAGATGCCAGTGGTCATATTGTGCTGTTTCTTGGGCTTTGTTCTTTTCCTCTCTTTTTGTGTAAGCTCATCTTAGAAACATTATCAAACCTTTTCAAGATCCCTGTCTCATCTCATAAAACATCAACTGTAAATGCAAGGCTATCTGGTATGTAAAATAATAGTCACAGGAAAGTATTTTATTTTATTATGTCAACTGCATTTAAGGTCAGTGCCCTCAAAACTTAGGAGTTTTGTATTTCTTTGGAAGCATATTCTTCCCTGTTCAATCTATTTAACACTCCGAATAACTAACGACAAGTATAAACATAAAAGAAACGGTTCTATTTTCAGTATGAGAAGCAAAATGGTCTATAACAATTAAACTAAATAATTCAGAGGTTTAAAAAAATTAATCAGATGTGACACTACATTTAAAATTTTGTAGCATTTATAACATTACAGATTTTAGGAGTCTCATTTCTCCTTCTCCATTCTCTCTTGAATATACTGCTGCTGCTAAGTCACTTCAGTCGTGTCCGACTCTGTGTGACCCCATAGACGGCAGCCCACCAGGCTCCCCCATCCCTGGGATTCTCCAGGCAAGAATACTGGAGTGGGTTGCCATTTCCATCTCCAGTGCATGAAAGAGAAAAGTGAAAGTGAAGTCGCTCAGTCTGTCCGACTGTTAGCGACCCCATGGACTGCAGCCCACCAGGCTACTCCGTCCATTGGATTTTCCAGGCAAGAGTACTGGGGTGGGGTGCCATTGCCTTCCCCCTCCTGAATATGCTAAAGGTCAGTAAAAACCAACTCAATAGGCACTATTTAATGCCCCTAAGGTGTGTGCAATCCTATGCAAAAAAGTGTAGACCTAGTTTCAGACCTTTCCCTGCCACTGAAGGGTTTGTAGTCTGGTTGAGAAGCAGAGAGACTGGTAAGAAATAGCCAACTGCAAATCTGGTACTATTATTATGTTCTACGTTACTCACTTTTAAAGGTAACCTCCTCTTCTCCACACTATTTTAATTAGATCTATCCTCACCTTCTGTCATTATCTCTCAATACACTTTGCTTATTCTCTTCAGAACATCTGTTCTAGCTTGTGATTCAATATTTGTATGCTTGCTTATTGCCTGTGACCCCCATTAGATTGGAAGCTCTGATGGCCAGTGCCTGGTCTCACTGATCCACTGACATTACACCCGGTGCTTAGCATAAGGGTGAGCATCCATAATACTGTGGAGTGGATGGCTAAGTGCGTGAGTGCAATAAAAAGAAATAATTATCTCTATTTGAGTAAAATTAGAGGATTTTAGTTTGATTTGGTGATTATTTGGAGGGCACATAATTTCATTTTGTTCTTATTTAGGAGTTAGTGTGTTAGAAGAAAGGGGACAGTGAATGTGAAAGAAATGCGTATGACCCCCCTCCTCTGCTACCCTAGAGGTATAAGTAAAGACTTCGAGGAGCAGAGTGTGCAGCTGTGGCCAACCTAGTCTCAGGCTTCTGGTTCTCAAAGATAGATCTTTGGGAGCTAAGTGTGTCATATTAAGAGCATCTCATTACTGACCGCGCAAGCATAATAGCAGCTCCTATCTACAAAGTACTTGCAATGTGCAGCAGTCTGTGGTTAAGTGCTTGTAGAGTGTAATCTCTGAACTGCAGCCCCGAGAGGTAGAGGATATTACCAAACAGTGAGATGACTAAGGAGGAGGAGAGGCTAAACATCTCAGCTGGGAGCAGAGCTCGGCCCTCTCTCTCTGAGTTCATGCTCTTAGCCATACCTCTCTCAAGGAAAAGAGAAAATGAGCTTAGGGCCTAGTTCTTCTTCTGGTCAATTTCATTTGATTCCTTCTTTCTTGTGCATGGAAACAATTTTGGTACAGGCCTTTGTACATTCAATCAATGCATCAATGGTTATTGAACTTCTAGGCCCTTTAAGTTGAAGAAGGAAATGGCAACCCACTCCAGCGTTCTTGCCTTGAGAATCTCAGGGATGGAGGAGCCTGGTGGGCTGCCGTCTATGGGGTCACACAGAATCGGACACGACTGAAGCGACTTAGCAGCAGCAGCAGCAGCAGCATCAGGCCCTTTAAGGGGCTTCCCTGATGGCTTGGTCTGTAAAGAATCTACCTATCATGCAGGAGACTCAGGTTCAACCCCTGGGTTGCAAAGATTCCCTGGAGAAGGAAATGACAACCCATTCCAGTATGTTTGCCTGGGAAATCCCATTTTCAGAGGAGTCCATGGGGTTACAAGAGTTGAACATGACTTAGTGACTAAACCCTCACCACCACCAGCCCCTTTAAGATACGAAAACTTCACTCATTCACCTGGTCACCTTGTTCCTGCACACCCATTATGTGCTAGGTATAATTCTGCTGCTGCTGCTGCTGCCAGGTCGCTGCAGTCGTGTCTGACTCTGTGCGACCCCATAGACGGCAGCCCACCAGGCTCCTCCGTCCATGGGATTTCCCAGGCAAGAATACTGGAGTGGGGTGCCATCACCTTCTCTGAGGTATAATTCTGCTGCTGCTGCTGCTGCCAGGTCGCTGCAGTCGTGTCTGACTCTGTGCGACCCCATAGACGGCAGCCCACCAGGCTCCCCCGTCCCTGGGATTCTCCAGGCAAGAACACTGGAGTGGGTTGCCATTTCCTTCTCCAATGCATGAAAGTGAAAAGTGAAAATGAAGTCGCTCAGTCGTGTCCTACTCTTCACGACCCCATGGACTGCAGCCCACCAGGCTCCTCCATCCATGGGATTTTCCAGGTGAGTGTACTGGAGTTGGGTGCCATCGCCTTCTCTGGAGGTATAATTCTAGGTGCTTATAATTTGTCAAAACTTACCGTTAAAGAGTCCTACTCTCATGAAATTTATATTTTAGATAGACAAATCCTCATAAATAAACAAAATAACTAATAAGTAAATTATGTTGCATTCTAAAAGGTGTTAGAATGGAAAAACAAAGGATTAGGGGCTTGGCCAAGGGCTCAAGGAAAGAGGAAGGCCAGGTTGCACATTTAAACAGGGATTGCTGGTGAGGTCTCAGCAAGAAGCTAATATTTGGACAAAGATATGAGGAAGTGAATGAACACCTGGTTAAAGGCTTTAACGTGGAGCAAGGGTAATGCCTTCCAGGAGTTCACACTCTTGTGGTGAAAAAGCTAAACAAACAAACTAATTATAAATCACTGTAGCTGAGGATAATAAGCCTTAAATGAAGGTGTGCCCAGGTGTGCCCATGTGATGAGATCACAAAAGCATAGAAACTGAATGCCCAGGGGCATTTGGAAGTGTCTTGCTGAGGAGGTGATGTTTTCATTCCTTAAACACAGGAAGTCTCAGGGTGATGGGGAGGCCTGACAGCTGGCAGAGGAGCTCACATTCAGGAACAGACAAGGACTCTGCCTGGTGCCTGAAGGGGACAGAGGAGGGGATGGGTTAGGAAGGTGAACTAGAGATAGATTATCGAGAACATTTCACTTCTTACACATGATGTGGGGGCCCCGAAGGACTTGGAGTGGGCGTGTTTCATTGATAAGAAAGTGGAGACTCCCAAGAAGTTAAGAAGCCTCCAGGGCCACAGAGCTACTAAGTGGCGGGCCAAGATTTTCCAAGCCCAAGCTTGTCTGACCTCCGAACCATGGTGACACCAGAATTCCCCCTACATATGTGGAAGGGTGTGATGTTAGTAGGACAGTTAACTTTGTGAAGTGCGTGCTGTTCTGGTTAGGAGAGACTGGCCAGTGGGTTCCCTGCTTTGTCAGGTGTACAGAATCCACTCCACCTAGCGCTCTCCTTTCCCAAGGAACCCAAAACTTACATCACCGGGTATTTTACACATGTTTACATCACAGACGGGAGGGCCCAATCATGTATTCTCCCTTTAGTAGTTGAATATGTGGTGTCATAGGTATACTGACTTCACTGAATCTCACCCAGACCTGCATGAGAGCAAGACTAAACTACCTTAAAACAGACCATGAATGTATTCAGTCAAGAGGAAGAGGCCCTATTTTTAGGAGTTAGAACAACAACTTGTAGAAACAGTTATGTTGAACAAGCTTAAGTTTGATGTTTTAGATTGGAGAAGCATTAAAATTAGATGAGTAAATGTTAATTGTTCATGATCATTATAGTTGGTTTTCTTTCTCTTTTCTGAAAAGGAAACTGTAGAAGCTACTGATATATCCACACTGTTCTTTGAAGGGATGCTTTTATATGATGACAGTTAAAGTCATGTGTTAGCCTGAATGTCTTGTTTTTTTAATGTATCAATGTACATATATTGAAAGTAAGGCCTGCAGTATTTATATCCTTCCTACTAGTGTGTGTGTGTATGAGTGTGTATGTGTATGTAATGTTGTCAGTTCTAGGGAAAGATTTATAGAAGTATCAAATTTCCAGAATATACATGTAAATTTTAAGAACATGCTTATGCACAATATTAGTTGTGGGAAGATAGATCATGGACCTAAGAACCAATATATTATTTATGGTAGATAAACTGAGGTTTAAAAAAAAAATAGGTTTCTGAAATTCAGTCACTTACAGAATGAAAAGTTGATCTATTTCTTATCAAAGGTTCAGGCTGGGAATTTATGTCTAGGGAAGCTCTCCTCCATGCTTTGATTCAGAAATCAAGGCTGCTGGCTGCTCTGACATCTTGAATGCGTGTCTTCCAGGGGTTCCTGAATGTTGCCATTGAAGTCTCTTTAAATTCGAAAAAAGCGGAGCAAAGCACACTTGGGTGTTGTTAATGGGTCTGGTCTGAAAGTGGCACACATCACTTCTGCTAATATGCCCAGGGAGAGTTCAGCTGCATGCCACACCTAATTGCAAGGGAGGCTGGGAAATGCAGTCCTGGGCCCAGAAAGGGGAGAGTGTATTTTAGGAGGAATTATTATTTTTATTTTAAAAGACATTTTTTACATTTATTTTTTTTAATTGGAGGATAATTGCTTTGCAACGTTGTGTTAGCTTCTGCTGTGCAACAATGGGAGTCAGCTGTGAGTATTCATGTATTGCCTCCCTCTTGAGCCTTCCTCCCCAGGAAAAGGAAATCCTCGGAAATCCCTGGTAGCTTAGAGGGTAAAGCATCTGCCTGCAACGCAGAAGACCCGGGTTTGATCTGAGACCCAGGTTTGATCTCTGGGTTGGCAAGATCCCCTGGAGAAGGAAATGGCAACCCACTCCAGTACTCTTGCCTGAAAAATCCCATGGACGGAAGAGCTTGGTAGGCTACAGTCCATGGGTTGCAAAAGGCTGGACATGACTGAGCAACTTCACTTCACCTCACTTGAGCCTTCCTCCCACCCCACCACCCTGTCCTACCCCTCTAGGTGGGGAAGTGTATTCTGGTGGCCAGCTGGAGGGCTCTGCCTTAACTGCTTACAGCTTTTGATTTATTTTTACATGCTAATAGGAGAATGATTCTGGTAGCAAAAAGTACTCTGCCTTTAGTTGCTACAGATTCTGTGTGCTAAACACTCCTAGTCAAGAAAGCAAAGTCTCAGGACTTCCCTTACGGTTCAGTGGTTAGGAATTCACCTGGCGGTGCAGATTCGATTCCTGGTTGGGGAACTAAAATCCCATATGCTGCCAGGCAACTGAGCAGGAGCAATGCAACCACTGAATCCCTGAGCTCTGGAGCCCCGCCCACTGCAACTAGAGAGTCAGTTGGGCTGTCTGATCCCATGTGATGCAATGAACATCTCAGCTAAGACTCCTCTACGCCAAATAAATAAATCTAGGGGAAGAAAAGTAGCCAAGTCTCATGGGTAACAGCTCGCTTGACTTACATTTCTCATTTTGTTAACTTTCTCATGATTTATACCAATTGAATTGTAGGGCTCATCACATTCAGGGTGATACCATTTTGAAATGATTAACTACTGATTCTCAAACTTCAGCAGGTTAAAATAAGATTTTTTTTTTTTAAACTTCAGATCAGAATCACCTGGAGGGCTTGTCAATGCATACATTGCCAGGCCCAGAGTTTTCAGTGAGGCTTGTTAATTTGCACTTCTAACAAGTTTCAGGTGATGCTGATTTTGCATCCAGATCTTCAAGCTTTCAAACCGTGCCTCGCCCTTTGCTAAAACGCTTGGCCCTTTCTCTGCAAGCATTATCTCCCACCATCTTAGGGCAAAACCAGCTTTCTCTGACCCTAAAAGGACTTGAAGAGTTACCTGCTCACCTTCTGTAAAACAAAACTGAAGTTCTTGAGCTGGTAAGTGTTTTTGATTCAATATTTTAGTCGTGCTTTCAACCAAATTTAGCTGGAGGGTTAACTGCTTGCTACTTGCTCTAAGTTTTGAAGGGTAACTGCTACCCTTCTAGTCCCTCTAACCTGACTTGTTTTTCGTTTTGTTTTGAGTTTTCTTTTCACTGCCTGAACTCAAGTACTGCTTGTCCACTGGCTCACAAAGTGATATTTAAACAGCCTTACTCTGAGGCTGCAGTATGTCACTTTAGTTTCTCTTGAAAGTGAAGTACAAGTCAGCTTGACTCGGGATGCTGTGTTTGTTGAACCAAATGGCTAGCTGGTCTGGGACTTCTAAGGAATGTTTTTAAGTTAACAGCCTAATAATACTATTTTGAAATTAACTTATCCCCCAAAGGGGATAAGTAAAATAAGGTATTTTTTGTAGTTTGACATCTTCAGTTTCACTCATTATTTGAACTAGTAGATTTACTAATGGTTGCTGAAGGTTGCCTTTATAACTCCAAATGAATGGCACGTTAAAATTTTTTTGTTTGTTATTATTGCTACTCAAAGAATTCTCTCTGGCAAACAGGAGTCTGCATGACCTACACTCAGACCCTTTGACCCAATATGTCTGCCTGCTTCTCTTAGTGATTCATAGTAAGACACAACAGGTGCTAATCTGCCTAGGGCTGGAAAGTGCAACAGAGATTTGAAGCAACAGTTTCAAGTCTTACAGGTAATTAACTCAGCATGATTTAGCTGGATTTGTACCAAGTGTTTGTTTGCCCATGCTGAGAAAAATAATACTCTGTCCCTTTCATCAGTGGATCTCAAAAATGCTTCACAGACATTAATTAATGCTTATCACACACCCCATCCTCCCCATTTCCAGATGAGAACACTGAGTGATAGGATCTGGCACAGTCATTTGCCTGCAGCCTTGAGGATGGGTGCAGTGAAGTGTAGCATACAAGACTCATTTTGGTCTTATGACCTTGGGGTTATTCTTTTTCCTACTGATGGAATGCTATCACCACCTCTTAAACTTGGACAACCAAGTCTAGCCCTTGCAGTTAACCTAACTTATTGAAAACCCAAGAAAAAAGTGGCGAATTTTGGAAAGATAAAAAAGTTGCTGAGTTGTGTCTAACTCTTTGCGACCCCATGGACTCCAGTCCATGGAATTCGCCAGGCCAGAATACTGGAGTGGGTAGCTGTTCCCTTCTCCAGGGGATCTTCCCAATCCAGGGATTGTACCCAGAGGCATCCGAATTACACGCAGATTCTTTATCAGCTGAGCCACCAAGAATACTGGTGTAGGTAGCCTATCCTTTCTCCAGCGGGTCTTCCAGACCCAGGCATCGAACCGGGGTCTCCTGCATTGCAGGTGGATTCTTTAGCAGCTCAGCTATCAGGGAAGCCCTGGGAAAGATAAGTTATTACATATTATGAAGATAAATCATGAAAGGAGTTGCAGGTGTGTGAGTCCAGGTGTGTATGCTTCTGAACAGGTCTCTAACCTTGAGATAGGATTCTTGTTTAGTTGGCATTCTGTGAGTTTATTGGACTCTGCCTTTGGAAAGTGTGACCAATGGAGTAGGCATGGTCATCTTTTTGCATGTCAAGTCATGGGTTAGCTGGGAACAGAGGCTTAGCCCAGGGAGGGTTCCTACACCTCAACTTGGCTTTCTGTTGGACGGGTAGCTTCTCCTCCATGCAAGAAAGGGGTGTAGCTAAACTCAGCTTCACACCAAGTGGCAGCACCTGGCCTTCCCTGAAATGCAGGTGCCCAGCTCAGGTGACTGACTGCCACTTGCAAGGCTGCTCTCTGGGAAGGGAGAGCATTCCTCTAGTTTAGCCCCGTGTGAGCCCAGGCCTACTAGTCCAGGTCCCCCTCTCTGCAGGGAGTCCTATGCCTCTTCTGATCCCTCTTCTTGAGTTCCAGCTTACACCAGGTGACACTGCTGTTTGCCCCAATCCTTTGCACAGCAAGCCGCTTCTAGGAGGTAAAGAGAGCTCTTGATTCTCATTTGGGCCTTCAGTCTGGGCATCTACATCACACAGTTCAGTTTAGTCTCTCGGTTGTGTCTGAATCTTTGCAACCACATGGACTGCAGCACACCAGGCTTCCCTGTCCATCACCAACTCCTGGAGCTTGCTCAAACTCATGTCTGTCGAGTCAGTGATGCTATCCAACCATCTCATCTTCTGTCATCCCCTTCTCCTCCTGCCTTCAATCTTTATTAAAAAAAAAAAAAATGAAAACAATTTCAGCTTCCTGGACCCGCTTGCAGAAATGCAGATTTAATAAGTCTGGGAGGGGGTCCAAATAGCTGTGTTTTTAACAGATATGCCTAGATCGTTTAAATGCATGTGGTTCATGGACCACACTTGAAGAAACGTGACTTGCTCCATTTTTTGCATTTGTTTATTTTGAGTACAGCCTTTGCCAGAGTTTTAGTCTTGTAAAGTGGTGGTGGTTTACTTTGTTGGTTAAGCTAAAGAATAGCTTTTGCTACTTATCTGATCTCAAAACCTCTCCTCTTACCTGATGTCCTCTCCTGTCTGCGACCTCTTCATCCTCATGTGTTCATTTTAGTACACAAAGGTAAAAGAAAAAAAAAAAGTCTGTTCCTCAAGAAGCTTAACTTTTGGTAGGAGTTATAATTTAAAAATTTCCCTGTTATACATTGTCTTAATACTGTTAAGCACCCCACATCATCTTAATATTGTTTAGCACCCCTTAGGTGCAACTAATAAGTTGTTGTTCAATTAACTAGAATGGTATGCTTTTGGATGGCCCAGTTCTTAGGAAATGATTATTATTGGTCAGGTAAAAAGGTATTTCTGTGCCTATGTGTATCAGTTCAGTTCAGTCGCTCAGTCGTGTCTGACTCTTTGCGACCCCATGAATCACAGCATGCCAGGCCTCCCTGTCAATCACCAACTCCCAGAGTTCACTCAGACTCAGGTCCATCGAGTCCATGATGCCATCCAGCCATCTCATCCTCAGTCGCCCCTTCTCCTCCTACCCCCAATCCCTCCCAGCATCAGAGTCTTTTCCAATGAGTCAACTCTTCACATGAGGTGGCCAAAGTACTGGAGTTTCAGCTTCAGCATCATTCCTTCCAAAGAAATCCCAGGGTTGATCTCCTTCAGAATGGACTGATTGGATCTCCTTGCAGTCCAAGGGACTCTCAAGAGTACACATACATAAATATACATTATACTATATAATAAAAATGAAAACGCAGTTTAAGTTGGCAAGCTTGACTCCAGTCCATGACAGCAGTTAATAGTATACATTACTACACTGGTTCTTCATTTTATGATGGGCCACTTCTGTGGTCATTGCCCACGTGGTACACACACAAGCATAACTAAAATTTGTCCCTGTGGCCATTTTATTTCCTAAGAGCCTTTTTAGAGAATTGGGATTACTTATTGGTTGAGTATTTTACTGGATTCCCTTAGGCATAAACGTGGGGAAGCTACATTTAAAGTACATTTTGGATGGGATAGAAAAACCTGCTACTGTGGATGCCTTCAGACTGTATTTTGAGAAATGCTAGTCTACCTTTAGATATAGCCATATGCTTAGAAAAATGAGTTTGGTTAATGATGGAATAAACAGAGTTAGACTCTTAATTCTGTACAGTTTCTCAGACTCAATACCCTCCATCTCTAAAAAGAAAATTTAGCATGGAATATTTTCAAAGCTTTTTAAAAACCCAAGTCATCTTTGAGGAATACTATTTTTTTTTTTTTTTTTTTGGTGGAAGCACAAATTGGGACATGCTGGCCGAAGTTAAGCCCCTGCTTTTCTGCTACACTGTGGTTCTGAATACTTATAGATAAGCAAGATTTGTCTTTCTGCACAGTTCGGTCAGGAAATTGCATCCACTTAGTTGCACCTCTGGGGTTGAAGCACTATTAATTTGTGGCTTCAAAGTCTATATTCACACCATTCCACTGACTAGAGATGCTCATTCTAATTGTTTTAAACATTGTTGCTTTAAAAAAAATAGGCTCCAAAGATTGCCTCCAGAGGTTGCTCAATCATTTAAGATGCTGATGCGGAAAAGCAATACATTCTTAGAAAGGCATGCCATTAATTAACATGTCTTCTGGCTTGTCATTGTCCTTCCCTTCTTATCCAGTTGTCAAGTTTGTTTAGTCCATTAATGACTAGAGGAGAGAGTTTTGCTGCAGTGCTTGAGGTTTTCTAAGACTGTGAATTATTAATGAGAAGCTTCGTTTTGGTTTCCACCTTTCCTTGTATGTGGAGGTGGAGGAGGTGGTGAGATGCATATGGGGAGAAGACGCTTGTATCCTGTACAGTGGTCTTTTTTTTGAGGGGGCGTGCTGTATTACGAATTGGAGAAGGAAATGGCAACCCACTTCATTATTCTTGCCTGGAGAATCCCAGGGACAGGTGAGCCTGGTGGGCTGCTGTCTATGGGGTCGCACAGAGTCGGACACAACTGAAGCGACTTAGCAGCAACAGCTGTATTAGGAACTTCTATCTTGATGCTCACCAGTGGGCTGAATTCATGATAAATANGGAGAATCCCAGGGACAGGTGAGCCTGGTGGGCTGCTGTCTATGGGGTCGCACAGAGTCGGACACAACTGAAGCGACTTAGCAGCAACAGCTGTATTAGGAACTTCTATCTTGATGCTCACCAGTGGGCTGAATTCATGATAAATACGCTTGAGCAAGGTTCTGTGTCTCCGTGTTGGAGGCTCTGAGGGCTTTTACTATTGATATCTTAATCACTTTACAAGTTGCATGTCATATACTGTGCTTCCACTGCCCAGACCAATCTGTCTCAAACCATTGATTCATTCAGTAAGTGTGGGGTACATTGGTTATCCTTCCACCCTGTGCCAAAGAGTTCCCTGCTCAGGTCTGATAGATTCTGGAGACCTTGACGAGACTGAGCCACCAGGGAAGCCTCTAAAACTAACACATCCTCTTAAATTTGGCACATTCAGAAGATGTTACATGGGCATTTAGACTGCTTTCTCCAAGTCAGTTCAGATGGTCATCTGGAAGCCTAACCACCTGAAGCCAAATAAACAGGCAGGTGTGGAACAGGCAGGCTGACTCCTCTGGCTCAGGATGGACAGTATAAAATTAATTTAACACACAAAGAAATTTCACTTGTGCCCTGAGACCTGAGTTGCTTCCACAGTGCTCCTGCAAGTGAGCCTGTGTTTCTGAAAGCGCAGCTCTAATCTGTATTGACTGTCTGTGGTGTGTCTGTAGGTGTCGGCCAGCAGGTGCCTGTGTGGATCAAAGACGCAGTGACCAAAGGTAGTGGCTGTTCTTTTTTCTCCCACCACCTCTTTGTGAGGAAGTGCTCACATCTTAATCAAGAACAGTGCATGCTTGTAGGAGTCTAATATTTTTTCACTATAATTCATAACTGTTCAGACAGCAAAGTGCCTCAGTCCCAGGAAGTAAGCTCTCTAAACACTGCTCACCAGTGCTTCTCTCTCTACTCCCTGACTTGGAGTTTTCCCCGTCGTGTGCTGGAGCTGGCTTGTCCTAGCCCACAAACGCCGACGATGTGCAAATGTCATATCACCATGTTCAGTGATGGTAGGTAGCTTGAGACCAGCCAAGTTGAGAGCATTAACAAACCGGGCTGTCCCCTTAGAGAAGGCTGACTGTCAGACATTTACTAGCGCACCACTGGATTCTTCTCGTCTAATCTAGTCTCCTAGGACTGATTTTTTGGCATGTAGAACTTCAGTATGTGTACAATTCGATCTAAATTAATCGGTTTCTTTGGATTTGATCTTTTTTATTTATTTATCAATTTTTATTTGTGTACATACTAGATGCTGGGCACTGCTAGGTTCTGGGGATAAAATATAATCTTGTATTTATAATTATTTATATTTAATTTATAATATATTGAAAGTTGTATCCTTTTAAAAAGTGACAGTTTTATTCGTTTTATCTTGTTTTTATTTAAATAATTATTTAATACATATAATAAAATTATATTAAGCTGGCTTTTTATTATAAGATTGCACAAACATCACTTTTTAACTCTAGAACATCTCATCACCCACAAATGAAATCACAGATCTCATCTCCTGTCAACTGCTAATCTCTTTGGATTTGCTATTCTACTGGACACTCCGTATTGATGAAATCATACTACAGATGGATTTTATGTCTGCTGTCACTTAGCATAATGTTCTTTTAGGGTGCCTCCACGTTGTGTCATTACTTAATTCCTCTTTATGGCCATATAGCATTCCACTAAATGTACAGCATATTGTCTATTTTTCTATAATAGACTATTTCTAATGTTTGACTATTATCAATAATGCTACTATGAACATTCATATATACTTTCTTGTATGAACATCTATTTTTTAATTGAAATTTTTTATTGTGATATAGTTGATTTATAATGTTGTGGTTAGTTTCAGGTGAACAGAAAAGCAAGTCAGTTACACATATATCCATTCTTTCTCAGATTCTTTTCCCATATAGATTATTACAAAATATTGAGTAGAGTTCTATAGCGAAGGTTGTAGAAGGTGCTATAAGATAGGGTCTCGCTGGTTATCTATTTTATATATAGCAGTGTTTGTTAATACCAACCTTTTAAGCTTTCCCACCCTAGCCCAGGGCTTCCCCTTTGGTAACCATAAGTTTGTTTTCTTAATGTCTGTGAGTCCACTTCTGTTTTGAACTAAGTTCCTCTGTATATTTTGAGAATCCACATGTAAGTGATATCATATGACATTTGTCTTTCTCTAGTTGACTTGATGTGATACTCTCTAGCTCCATCCATATGGCCGCAAATGTCATTATTTTGTTCTTCTTAAGGCTGAATAGTCTCCCGTTGTGTATGTGTACCACATCTTCCTTACCCATTCCTCTGTTGATAGGCATTTAGGTCTTTTTCAGGTCTTTAACCCTAGCCGATATGAACTTAGAAGTACATGTATCTTCTTGAATTATGATTTTGGTCCAGGTATATGCCCAAGAGTGGGATTGCAGGATCACAGGGTAGCTCTACTTTCTGTCTTTTAAGACATCTCCATAGTGTTCTCCATAGTGATTGCACCAATTTATACTCCCACCAACGGCGTAGGAGGATTCCCTTTTCTCCACACCCTCTCCAGTATTTATTGTTTGTAGACTTTTTAATGGTGGCTGTTCTGATGGGTATCAGGTGATACCTCATTGTGTTTTTAAATCTTTTGGGTATATAGGTATATACATGGGAATAGCACTTCTGGGATTATAACTTTATGTTTAATTTTTTGAAGAAATGTGAAATTGTTTTCAAGTGTCTGTTCTAGTACACATTTTTGCCTACATTAAGATTATAATTTCATTGTATCCTTTCAACAAATTTTATTTTGCAACTTTAAAAAATTATAGTCATTTAGTGGATATATGGAGTGGTATCTCAGTGTTGCTTTAAAAAAAAATCTCCCTGATGCCTAATGATTCTGAGTATTTTTCACACCTTATTGGCTATTATGTATTTTATTCACATCCTTTGCCCATGAGTTCTAGATTTCAGTCAAATACCATTTGTAAATAATACTTTTTTGATAATGTTATTTGTATAAAAATTTTAATGTCTTTTTTTTTTTTAATCCACTGGTTTTCTTTGCTTTAGGTGTCATGTTTAAGAATCTGTTGCCTACTTCAGCTTTGAAGATTTACACTGAATTTCCTTTAAGAGTCTGACATTTTTGTTCTTGTTGGAAGTTTGTGATTTGACTCAGTCCCTCTACTTGCTTGGGTGTATTCAGATTTCTTCTCTTCTTGAATCGGGTTTAGTAATTGGTATGTTTCTAGGAATTTTTCTGTTTTATATAGGTTCTAACTAATTGGCATACAAATATTTATTGTATTCTCTTTTTACCCCTGGAGAGTTGATAGTAGTATATCCACTGTTATTACTCACTTTAAGCCTTTGAGTAGAGTGGCTAGGTTATGGACTGGGTGGTTAGGTTATGGATTTAAAATTAGTGAGTCACATTTTCTTTATGTTACAAGATATTAAGTTAATCTGCCACACTTGGGTGGATGCTAGTTAAAGATATGATACTCCTGAAGCAGAGACAAAGGACAGATACCATTAGCCAAGACAGCAACATTTTTTGGTGCTATTTATATATAGATAACACGAAAAAGGTGATGCTCATTCAATGGGTTGTGTTACAGGTGAAGAACCCTGAGTTCATGGAACCCAAATCTTTTATAATGGGAAGTAAGTATGCCTACCCTTTGCTCCATGGGGAGGCACTCTAACTTTTAAGGCTCTTGCTATACAAGCACCTTAAATATAGTCTGGAACAAAGTGCAGTTTGTGCCTTATATGCAAAGACATGCAGAAATAAGAGAAACTCTGGAGAATCATCTTCCAAGTTGGAGGAGTACACAGAAAGTAGGGCCTGAGAGACAGCAAGGACTTGGGATTTCAGTCTGCATAAAGGGAGGTCAGGCTTCTCTGGCGGCTCAGTGGTAAAGAATCTACCTGCCAGTGTAGGAGACACAGGAGACCTAGGTTCCATCCTTGGGCCGGGAAGCTCCCCTGAAGGGAGGCGCAACCCACTCCACTCTTCTTGCCTGGAGAATCCCGTAGACGGAGGAGCCTCGCGGGCTACAGTCCACAGGGTCTCAAGGAGCCGGGCAGGACTGAAGCTGCCGAGAAGACGCACATGCACAGAGGGATGCTGTCGCAGGGTTTTGAGGACAAGTGGCACATGCTCATTTATGTTTTGAAAGAATCACTCTGCTTCTGTGTAGAGATTAAACTGTACGGAGAGAGAAAAACTGTATGGAGGAAAGAGAGCAGTTAGGAGGCTATTAAAACATGCAGGTCAGTGATGATGATGATTAATTTAGTGGTGGAGGTAGGGATAAGTGATCAGATTGACAGTTTTGATGGCAGAATCCACTGAGTTTTCTGGCCAGTGGGATCAAATTTGGGAGGAAAAGAGCAATTAAATAGGACTTTTATGCTTTCATCTGATCCACTGAATGCATGATGGTTCTGTTTACTGGAATGGATAACCTTGGGGTAGAATTAAGGTTGTTGTTGTTTAGTCATTAAGCCGTGTCCAACTCTCGCGACCCCATGGACTGTAGCCTGCCAGGCTCCTCTCTTCATGACATTTCCCGGGCAAGAATACTGGAGTGGGTTACCATTTCCTCCTCCAGGGGATCTTCCCCACTCAGGGATGGAACCCATGTCTCTTGCGGCTCCTGCACTGGCAGATGGTAAACGTGAGCCACCAGGGAAGCCCAAAATTAGGTTGGGGAAATATAGTCCAGAATACTATTTTGGTGTTAGATGAAACGAGAAAAGGTTAGTACTCCCTTGACCTAGAGGCACAAAGCCCTTGGCCTGACAACACACATATGGTTAAAGCATTTCCAGCTCCTTTGTAGCATCTAACCACTGTTTTGGGGACTGATAAACCAATTTTCAGGACAGGAGTAGAGATGCAGATATTGAGAATGGACTTGTGGACACAGCAGGGGAAGGAGAGTGGGACAAATTGAGAGAGTAGCGTTGATATACATATAGACTCCGGTGTGTACAATAGATGGCTAGCAGAAAGCTGCTGTAGAGCGCAGAGCTCAGCTCGCTGCGCTGTGATGGCTTAGAGAGGAGGGTTCGGGGAGTGGGAGGGAGGCTCTAAAGGGAGGGGTATGTGTATACATATACACTGTATACAGTATAGGTAAGAAACTAACACAATATTATAAAGCAATGGTGGCTCAGAGGTTAAAGCATCTGCCTGCAGTGTAGGAGACCTGGGTTTGATCCCTGGGTGGGAAGATCCCCTGGAGAAGGGAATGGCAACCCACTCCAGTACTCTTGCCTGGAGAATCCCATGGACGGAGGAGCCTGGCGGGTCGCAAAGAGTTAGACACGACTGAGCGACTTCACTTCACTTGACATCCGGGAGNCTGCCTGCAGTGTAGGAGACCTGGGTTTGATCCCTGGGTGGGAAGATCCCTTGGAGAAGGGAATGGCAACCCACTCCAGTACTCTTGCCTGGAGAATCCCATGGACGGAGGAGCCTGGCGGGTCGCAAAGAGTTAGACACGACTGAGCGACTTCACTTCACTTGACATCCGGGAGAGATGCAGGGGACGTCACTGGGTATAGAAATCACTGGTCATGAAGAGATGAAATCTGGAGATGAACTATCGACTCCCAAATGTTATATTTGTCATTTAAAGTCCTGAGACTTCATAAGAAACACTGGAATAGAGTATAAATAGAAAAGTCAAAATACTGAACCCCGGTGTCCTTCTGATGTTTGGGGGTCAGAAAGAAGAGGATTTAGCAAATGAGAGGAAAAATAAGGAGACAACTTGACTTTGTGTGGATGCGGGCTCAGTTGTGTCAACTCTTGGCAACTCCAAGGACTGTAGCCCACCAGGTTCCTCTGCCCATAGAACTGTCCAGGTAAGAATACTGGCGTGGGTTGCCATTTCCTACTCCAGGGGATCTTCCTGACCCTGGGTAAGTAAACCTGATGGTGAAGGTAACAGACCCCCAACACTACCAACACTAGGTGGGGGGTCTGTCTGTGTTTAGAAAATACAAATTCCAAAATAACTTTTGAGTCCCTTGGCATGTAAATTGCAGATAGTGTGATTGCCAATCTGCTGTTCATGCAAATTAAGCAGGGATTTGGAAGGATGAGGGGGCAGAGGGGAGAGTTTTGGTGAAGGGACTAGGGATACAGGGAAGGTAGATGATGATAGGAGGAGGTGGCTGGAGACCTTGTAGATTTTATTTCAGTTGCTGGGAAATAAATCCACCTGTTTGCCCAAGCCTTTTGCCATGTGTACTACATAGAAATGCTTTTGGCACCTGTGTGTGTTGATGTGTGTGAGAACTAAGTTGTCTACATCTGATGCAGAGGGGAGGGGAGGGGTGAAAGAAGCCACAAGTTTAAAGAGAGCAGTATTGATGTAAATACAGAGTAGAGTCTTGAAGCTAGAATTGAGAAGGGCAGGGAAGTCAGAGGGATTGCAGGAACCTTCTGGTCAGAAAATGAGCTGGCATCTAGGTTACACTTATGTGAACAGGTAGCTGTTTGAGTCTCCCATCATATTAACCACTTTGGTCTAGGACCTCTTGCTCCTTAACGTTTAGTATTGATGCTGATTTTCATAATCGCTTGGACTGTCAGTCCTGGCTGCTGCTGGACAAGACCATTGTGCTGTCAGCCTCTCTGTGGCCTTGCCCTTTACTTCTGAAACAGATCAAGTGAGACTGATGGGTATTTCATGCATCTAAGTACAAATAATTACATTGAATAGGAGGTTGCCTTCTCTGAAGCAAGGAAGAATGTATCTTTATGGTTTCAGCTGCCAAGTTTTCAAAACACAGTTTTTCCGTTGTTTCTGGTTTCTTTCTTTTTTTTTTTTTTTTGGTAGATGGTGGTAATTAATTCTTTTTATCACTTATACAAACTCCATATTTGAGGCAAAACTTGTTCTTTCTAAAAGGAGGTTTTGACAAGCCCCTACTATCTTTTAGATAATGACTAGTTGATTGTATTTTGATAGACTCTGAGTCCTGGTTCCAATATTTGAATACCAGAGTAACACAGAGAAATTAAAAAAAACAAAAAACAATTGTGTTGAAGTAACAACAACAACAACAAAAACTAGCTTTATAAATCTAATCTTCCAAACTCTCCAACAGTCTTTATTACTGTTAACAATATAAATTTATAATATAAATAGTTAGATTAGGTAGTGCCACTCCTCTGGTCTGCACTTGGCTTTGTCCTTCTTTAACTCTCTCTAATCTCTCCCTCCCTTCCTGTCCTTCTTTTATTCCTAAATGTACCCTGCCTGCCCAGCCCCTCCATAAACCCCAGAGCTGAAAAAAATACATGGAACCACCATGTATTGAATCTGAGTCCAAATCTCATCTAAGTTCAAATCTCAACATTAGCACCTCTCATCTTTGTGAGCTTCTTAAGGCAGCTTTTCTGCCTTGATTCCCTATCCTTTCACATGGGGGTTACTGTGTCACTTAGGGCTATTGGGGAAATATAAATATTGGATTGGCCAAAAAGTTCATTTGGATTTTTCTATACCATCGTATGGAAAACCTGAACGAACTTTTTGGCCAACCTAGTAGATGATAAATACAAAGTGATTACAACAATGCCTAACACACTAAGCATTCAATAAATTTTACCGTTTTTTATTCTTCAAATAGACTCATAGTTAAGAAACTAGAAGAAGAAAATGTTTTGTAATGATATCCTTTTGTACAGGAGAACCTGGAGCTGGGAGAAACAGTTTGAATTTGAAGGATGGAGAGGAAAGGAGATGAACCTAAGCCCTGTGTTCTCTGAGCTAATTGAGAAAAGTCTGTACTGGTTGGTTCCTTTTCTAGTTGCTCCTCATCTGTGTAGCTCTGTCATTTAGATGCTATTGAAAAGGCATGTGCTTTGATACTTGCAGGCCTTCTACTGGTCTTGAAACTAACAGTGACTTTGAGTCATTTATTTATTTTTGGAGTTATGATTTCTTATATCTAAAATGAGAATAGTAATCTCAAATCTACTATGGAAAATGTGCCTTGAAAATATTACCAAGATGCACCCTGGGTTGGAAGATTTCTAAGAGTCTACTGTAAGTAAATGAAGGCTGGGTATGATTTTACCAAGTTCATCTGGCCCTTGCAGTCCGACTTAGCCACACAAGTTCTTCTGTTTCTAGGGAAAGTACTTCAATTAATCTCTGAATGGCAGCCCTCTCCCCTGGCACAGCAGACAGCAGCTGTTGAATACCCAGGAACAGGAGACAGCGGTCTCGTTCTGTGAAAGGGAGGATGAATTTTTTTGTTCAGCTGTAATCACAGAGGAGTTTAGGAGTGGGTAGAAGTTTGTCCAGAGCTGAATAATTTCCTCTCCTTTATTTAAAACAGAAAGCAAGAACAGATGAACTCCTCTTGGTGTCATGACAAAAGAAACCCAGTTCAGTCATGGCCCTTCTCTCAGGGTGCCCATCCTTAGGTGCAGGCGCACAATCTCAGGATCACCAGCAGATTAGACTAGAGTGGCTCTCTGAAGAAGTTATGATCTGTCTCGTCAGAGGCCTTCTGGGGACACTTTACCCCTTGTATTAATGACACAATATCCTGGAAATGCTTCTTTGGAAATCATCTGAATATATTACAAAACCCTGTGGTTTAGCAATCCCAACTCAACTGACTGAAAACTTTTATGGTTTTGATAATTCTAGCAGGGTACAGACAATAGTACAAAACCTTGAAGCTTTTTGTTTTTTCTCTTGGAACTTGCAGGGAGCCATACGTTTACATTAGAGACCTGTCTCCTGCAGAATTTTACTGGGAAAACCATAGCTATTATAAATACCCTTTCATAGAAGCTAAAACTGTTTTAGAGTATTTTTTTTTCTTGATTTTGTAATGCCTCTTAGAAATGGTTGAATACTTCATATTTAATTCTTACAAAAACAATTTTCCCTTGAACAGATCCTTGGTTTTCTGTTCAACGTATTGGTGTAATTTTTTCCATTAACAGATTGAAGCATTTTGGCAATTTCAGTATTAAAGACAGATTAATGGACATTTAATTCAATAAATTTGTAGGATTAAACCCAGTACCCAAAGTGAAGTGATGTAAGATATTTTAGCAAGGGTCTTAGCTTTCCTTCCTAAGTCCCAAATTGGCTTCTACTTGGACAGAATTATTTGTATATTTCTTGGAGCTATTTTCTGGATCGTGCAGGGTTTGAATCCAAGGTGGCCTATTTGATCCATCTGTGTTTCTGTTAAGGTTGGTGCCTGGCTGAATGATTTTCTGAAAGAATTAAGAAATGTTCTTTTGAACTAAACACAGGAAAAAAATAGTGAGGAGAGCATTAACTATGCCAGCTGAAAGGATCAATTTTCTAAAGAAAAACTTAGAAAAGAGCTAGTGGAGTATGGGTGGAACTAGGTTTTATGGGGGCGGAGTTGTCAAGATGATTCTCAGGAGAGGAGATTAAATATCAATCAAAGAATTAACCATGCAGGTCAAAGAAAGTGATTAAGAACAAATTAAGCTTAGGAGAATTAGAAGAAAAATAGTATTGTACATAATCATTTTTATAATGAAACAATTGGATCTTAGTATCATTAAGTCATTAGTTCATCTAATCAAGGAAAAGAATCCCCAAATATCTAATTAGGAAAGAGAAATGTGAAACACCTACAATTAGAGAAGATATCAAGAATCTATACAAAAATAGGGGACTTTATATAAAACTTAGATTAAAAACTTTTTCTTAGTTTTATTTGCATTTTCCTAGAAAGTTTAAACTGTAGACAAATAATCCTGAAAATGATGAGAATATTTTTTAAAAAGCCTTGAAAAGATTTGAACTGTATGCTATCACAGAGGAATTCTTTTAAATCTTTCGCTCAGTCGCTCAGTCGTATCCGACTCTTTGTGACCCCATGAATCGCAGCACGCCAGGCCTTCCTGTCCATCACCAACTCCTGGAGTTCACTCAGACTCATGTCCATCGAGTTGGTGATGCCATCCAGCCATCTCATCCTCTGTC
>SJYX01002705.1:378797-422109 GCA_006410675.1 Oreotragus oreotragus | reverse complement strand
AAGAAGATTGATTTTAAAAGAAAAAAAAAAGCCTTTGGATAAATGCAAGTTGCTGACTTTCAGACTATAATGCTGAACTGTGTAAAAATAAGTAAATAAATAATTCTAATGGGAAACCTGATGGCTTCATAAAGCTGCTAACATAAAGAATTAGTTGCATAGGACTGAACAACTAGCAAATATGGTTACAATTTTTATGGCTTCTATCCAAAAAGTTTGCTGGTTTAAATCTGTGTTTTCCAGGTGTAAGAAAAACCACCTCAAACTAATAATGACTTAGAGTAACTTGGTAAACTATACCTTCTGGGAGTTAAATTGAAACATTTATCTTTTTCTCCCTACCTGCCTGATCCTGCCATTAAAATACACTTGTCTCAAACATTAAGCCATGCATAAATGTACATGGCCAGTACAAAGAAACTGCAGATAGCTCATTAGATTGGTTATTCGCCGCCCCAGGTCACTTGACTACTGCAACTGGATTGCAAGCAGTTACACTAATCATTGTTTACATTTGCTCTTTGTTTTCAAATTGTACTTTGCATCTCTCTGCTGAACTATATCATTCTCAATGTCGCTAGCTTCATTACTTACACCCAGTCTCATTTCAGGACCGTTGCCTCTTGCAGTACCCAAAGTGTAATCAGGCCTCCAACAATACTTCCGTGGCTGAACATCTTGAGAAAAATCACATATATAGCATAAAATACTTGTAACATTGTGATTCTAACCACGGGAAGAAGCAATAAGAGAAAATTGCTTTGTACTGAACAATAAGAGAAATTTGCTTGCTAAAATCCTGGATTTTAGTTAGCTAGAATCCGGATGATGTGGGGTGGGAGGTGGGAGGGGGGTTCATGTTTGGGAGTTCATGTACACCCGTGGCAGATTTACGTCAATGTATGGCAAAACCAATACAGTACTGTAAAGTAAAATAAAGTAAAAATAAAAATTTTTTAAAAAGAGAGAGAGAGAATTTTTAATTACTGATGAGGTCTGGGCCAAAACTTAATGCCTGCAGTGACAGATCAAGCATTTTTTGCCTAAACTGGATGGAACCTCCCCGTGCCATGGGACAAAAGTTGATCATGAAATGTCTTCCAAACATTGGTCACATTCGTGGCCAAAAGGGGGAAACCTGAGAAATGGAACCAGCAATTGCAGCCCTGCAACAAGAGCTGGTGAGACCAGAAGGAGAATACCTGCTATCTAGGAGCCACCAGACTACAGCCACTCCCTACAATGAACCCTGAAGAAACGCTGAGCATACACAGTTACAGGACCTCAGAGAGCTCAAGTGCATACTAAGGAAGTAATTTTAATGAGCCCTGTGTGTCTTCCCATACAGAAAAAAGTGCTCAATTCATTAACTTGAGTTATTGTCTCCTGGATTTCAAGTTCAGTAATTGCAGCCCTGCAACAAGAGCTGGTGAGACCAGAAGGAGAATACCTGCTATCTAGGAGCCACCAGACTCCAGCCACTCCCTACAGTGAACCCTGAAGAAACGCTGAGCATACACGATTACAGGACCTCAGAGAGCTCAAGTGCATACTAAGGAAGTAATTTTAATGAGCCCTGTGTGTCTTCCCACACAGAAAAAAGTGCTCAATTCATTAACTTGAGTTATTGACTCCTGGATTTCAAGTTCAGTATTTTGAAGTTTACAGGTTTACAGAAGACACTTTCCAAAGAGGGAAATAAGAAGCAAAATCTCAACATATGAAACATTGACGCCAACGGTGGACACTGCCAGAACGACCCTTCTGATGAAGCAGAATGGTCATTGCCCTCTTTTTCCACAAGACTGGAATGGACTTTGACAGTGGGGAACTGAACCAAAGCTGACTCCACGTTGGAACTGTTTCTTTGACTTGCTTTTTGCTGTCATTGTTATTATAATTGAACATAATGGCCTGCCTCAGAAGACCCTACCCTTCTGCCTGACGGCTAAAGTGCCTCTACTCAGCTCACAGGGAGATAAACTGACCCTGCCCAGCTATGAAAACAAGAAATTAACACACAACATTGCAAAGGCTGGCCCATCCTGAGATGTTCTGCAAGACGGAAGACCTTTTTTACTTTGCTTCCTCAGTGTCTCTAGCTTTCTATTCTGTCTTTTGACTTTAGTTTCTCATAACTTTTCTCCCTCTGGCCCTATAAAAGAACCTACCATCCAGACCCTGACTAGATGGTTACTTTGAGACATCAGTCTACCGTCTTCTCAGCCAACTGTCCAAGAAAGTCGTATTCCTTGTCTCCCTACCTCCTTTCTCGGATTCACTGGTCTGTCAGTAACACAGCCCGAGAGCCCATGTGCCATAACTAAAGATCTCAGCTATGATGAAACAAAGATTGTGCATGCTGCAACTGAGACCCCGCACAGACAAATAAATAAATGCATAAATAAATAAATATAAGAATACATTTTTTGGTAATAAAGGTTATATAATCAATTACGTTTTTTAAAATAGTGGGCTTGTGTTTTATTGCCTCGACTTTAGACTCTAACTGCATTGCAACCTTGGTCATGAATCATTGAGGGAAACCGGATTTTGAGCGGCCAAGATCAATAGCTTCCTTGCAAACTTTAGTTAGTTGTGCAATCTAAGATGTAAAAACAGTGGTTGCAGAGAAAACAGACAAGTAAAACAAAATTGATAAACTGGATCAGAGAGACTTCCCTGTTACAAAAATCTGAATAAATTTGAGAAGTAGACAACAAGAAGATATACCAAGCGGGCTTAGCATTATTTGGAGGGAGTTACAACAGGAATGTTTTTGTAAGGTGGTTCTGTTTTTATTTATTATTCTGTTACCTACATTTTGACCAATATTAATGAGAATTGGCATTAAAAGCCATATGTGTCCTTTTAGTACAAAGCAATAGGATTTTCTTTTCTCTTCTTTTCTTTTATGACATCAATTTCCTTAAGGATGAAAACTTTTTTTCCTTTCCATTCTATCTTTTCAGTGATGGAGAATGCTTTACAATATTCTCTTGGTTGCTGCCAAGCAAAATGCAAACCAGCCATAATTATTCATTAATCACCTCCCTTTTTGAGCCCCCTCCCCTCACCCCATCTCACCCCTCCAGGTCATCACAGAGCACCTGGCTGGGCTCCCTGTGTTTCACCAAATTCTCAGCAGCTACCTCCTACTATTTGCAGGGGGGGTGGAAACACAGATGCAGATTTAGAGAACGGACTTGTAAACGTAGTGAGGGAAGAAGAGTGCTAAGACCAGTGGAAACAACGTGGCTATTACAACTGCTGCAATAATCTCGTAGAAGAACTGGCATCTAACCTCCCTGTGATTGGCAGGTGGAAAGATCTTCCTAAGATGGGATGGTCCTAGAATACATTCCCAGGGGACACATGTTGGTAAGAGTTCAAAACGAAAACCTGGGAATGCTGGGGGTACAAAAGTAGAGATGGGAGGGTGATGATGGGATGATAAGGGGTGTTAGCTGGGATCACATGACTCCTCAAATTTATCTGAATCAGGGACTTCACTGGCGGTCCAGTGGCTAGGATTCTGCCCTTCCCCTGCACAGAGTACAGGGTCCATACGGGTTTCATCCCCATTGGAGAACTAAGAACCTGCATGCTGCATGATAAAGAAAGAAACAAATAAACAAAAACAAAATAAAAACAAAAAAAGGAAAATTAGTATCTTGATCAAAGACCAACGACAGGAAACGGTTTCAGGATATTCCGAGACATGAAAACCTTCTATCACGCAGACTTCACAGCTGAAAATACGACAGGATAATATACAGAGGAATGTATGAACAAAAGAGATAGCATGATATCGCAACCGAAAGAAAAGAGAATAAAAGGAAAAAAACATAGATATGTCGGTCCACGTGAACATGAAGGAAAGTGATCCTCTGAGGATATGAGCTGATGACGCCCTTGAGACGACAAGCTCTCCTCAAAGGCCTGACTTCAACCCAAATGAAGGATTCTGAGCTCTGATCTGTCCCAGGAGCAGCCAGTACTGGGTCACTTCTCACTTAGTTGACTCAGGAAATCGGAATCTCATTTATTAATGTATATTTTGAGAACAAAATACATCATTTAATGTATTTATTTGACAAATTACCATGAAAGAAGATGAACCTAAGTAAAATTTGATTTAAATAAATACAAAAAAATTAATTAATTAAAAAAAATAAAAAAATAAAAATAAAAAATAAAAATGCCAAAAAAAAAAAGACTCTTTCACTGTTTCAGTGACCTTGAGCTAGGAAATTTATTTTTTCCATTCAAAATTCTAAAAACTGCAAGGACTGATGTCCAACTTTTTTGCTTGCTGGGAGAAACAACTGAGTTAGTGAGTAAATATCATATTCCAAAGCAAATGGGTAAAAGAGTGTCTGGAAAGAAATCACTGAAAATAAACTACTGATGTGCCTTCTTCAGATGAGGTTATGGGGCATTTGAACAGATCGTCCTCTTAGTACTTAAGAGGGAAAAGCCCACATTGGGGAAGGAGGAGGTGATAAATGGTTTGTGCTGACCTGCTCCCCACCTCAGAATAATAGGAGTCTTTCCAAGGGTCTCTTAGGAAGTAGCATTCCCTTGGCTAAACCACACAGTCAATCTTTACTTTTAGAAAATAAATGTTAAACTGTCTCCTCCACGTTAAGGACACGATGCAGAAGTGAGGGATATGTACCTTGGACAGCTCACCTCATTTTTGGATCTCATGATAAACAGGAAAATAAATAATTGTCACCTTGCAAAATTGGATGTACTGCAATTTCTCCCTTCCTTTAAAAGTCAAATGCCCACATCCACATATGCTTCTCTTAAAACAAATCTCATTATCAAAATGACAGAATGCCAGCAAAGTGTATCTCTGCCAACCAGGATCCCGAAGGTGCCTTCTGATTGGCTCATGATGTGTCTCGCCAACAGATGCAGGCTGTAAAAGTGGCAGCAGTTTTGCATTCTCTCCAACCACCAGGACACCCTCAGCTTCTACAGAAGGACCACAAGAGTCAGCACCATGAAGGCTCTGCTGTGCAGTCTCATCCTTGGTCTGCTTGCTGCCAGTCAAGGTGATGCTCACACAGACGCCTCTCAGGTACCAGGGGCATTGGAACGTGGTCTAAGCTTGGGCAGAAGTCTTGGTGTGTGTCCGTGTGAGTGTCCCTTTCAAGGTCCAGTCGTGTGGATCGCTAAGTCTAGCCATCTCTCTGCAGTTCAAAATCGCTCCATTCCCTGGCTCTATACTTGCTGTTTGTGATGTCTGTATCACCTCTGGCATCCATTCATTGTCTCTCATGCTTGGTCACTGCTCTTGTTAAACTGAAGGAACATCACATCACTGTTAGACTAAGGGCTTTTGCGTTTGACAAGACAGCTCAATCTATCTCAGTCATTTCTCAAATATTTCCTTCACTTGACTTGAGTTTTCACATGATTCTATACCTAGGGCTGTGTTCCTAAAGACAGGTAACTTTTGCTCAAGTGAAAGGGCAGGGAAAAACAGCCACTCCCTACAATGAACCCTGAAGAAACGCTGAGCATACACAGTTACAGGACCTCAGAGAGCTCAAGTGCATACTAAGGAAGTAATTTTAATGAGCCCTGTGTGTCTTCCCATACAGAAAAAAGTGCTCAATTCATTAACTTGAGTTATTGTCTCCTGGATTTCAAGTTCAGTATTTTGAAGTTTACAGGTGTACAGAAGACACTTTCCAAAGAGGGAAATAAGAAGCAAAATCTCAACATATGAAACATTGACGCCAACGGTGGACACTGCCAGAACGACCCTTCTGATGAAGCAGAATGGTCATTGCCCTCTTTTTCCACAAGACTGGAATGGACTTTGACAGTGGGGAACTGAACCAAAGCTGACTCCACGTTGGAACTGTTTCTTTGACTNTTACAGAAGACACTTTCCAAAGAGGGAAATAAGAAGCAAAATCTCAACATATGAAACATTGACGCCAACGGTGGACACTGCCAGAACGACCCTTCTGATGAAGCAGAATGGTCATTGCCCTCTTTTTCCACAAGACTGGAATGGACTTTGACAGTGGGGAACTGAACCAAAGCTGACTCCACGTTGGAACTGTTTCTTTGACTTGCTTTTTGCTGTCATTGTTATTATAATTGAACATAATGGCCTGCCTCAGAAGACCCTACCCTTCTGCCTGACGGCTAAAGTGCCTCTACTCAGCTCACAGGGAGATAAACTGACCCTGCCCAGCTATGAAAACAAGAAATTAACACACAACATTGCAAAGGCTGGCCCATCCTGAGATGTTCTGCAAGACGGAAGACCTTTTTTACTTTGCTTCCTCAGTGTCTCTAGCTTTCTATTCTGTCTTTTGACTTTAGTTTCTCATAACTTTTCTCCCTCTGGCCCTATAAAAGAACCTACCATCCAGACCCTGACTAGATGGTTACTTTGAGACATCAGTCTACCGTCTTCTCAGCCAACTGTCCAAGAAAGTCGTATTCCTTGTCTCCCTACCTCCTTTCTCGGATTCACTGGTCTGTCAGTAACACAGCCCGAGAGCCCATGTGCCATAACTAAAGATCTCAGCTATGATGAAACAAAGATTGTGCATGCTGCAACTGAGACCCCGCACAGACAAATAAATAAATGCATAAATAAATAAATATAAGAATACATTTTTTGGTAATAAAGGTTATATAATCAATTACGTTTTTTAAAATAGTGGGCTTGTGTTTTATTGCCTCGACTTTAGACTCTAACTGCATTGCAACCTTGGTCATGAATCATTGAGGGAAACCGGATTTTGAGCGGCCAAGATCAATAGCTTCCTTGCAAACTTTAGTTAGTTGTGCAATCTAAGATGTAAAAACAGTGGTTGCAGAGAAAACAGACAAGTAAAACAAAATTGATAAACTGGATCAGAGAGACTTCCCTGTTACAAAAATCTGAATAAATTTGAGAAGTAGACAACAAGAAGATATACCAAGCGGGCTTAGCATTATTTGGAGGGAGTTACAACAGGAATGTTTTTGTAAGGTGGTTCTGTTTTTATTTATTATTCTGTTACCTACATTTTGACCAATATTAATGAGAATTGGCATTAAAAGCCATATGTGTCCTTTTAGTACAAAGCAATAGGATTTTCTTTTCTCTTCTTTTCTTTTATGACATCAATTTCCTTAAGGATGAAAACTTTTTTTCCTTTCCATTCTATCTTTTCAGTGATGGAGAATGCTTTACAATATTCTCTTGGTTGCTGCCAAGCAAAATGCAAACCAGCCATAATTATTCATTAATCACCTCCCTTTTTGAGCCCCCTCCCCTCACCCCATCTCACCCCTCCAGGTCATCACAGAGCACCTGGCTGGGCTCCCTGTGTTTCACCAAATTCTCAGCAGCTACCTCCTACTATTTGCAGGGGGGGTGGAAACACAGATGCAGATTTAGAGAACGGACTTGTAAACGTAGTGAGGGAAGAAGAGTGCTAAGACCAGTGGAAACAACGTGGCTATTACAACTGCTGCAATAATCTCGTAGAAGAACTGGCATCTAACCTCCCTGTGATTGGCAGGTGGAAAGATCTTCCTAAGATGGGATGGTCCTAGAATACATTCCCAGGGGACACATGTTGGTAAGAGTTCAAAACGAAAACCTGGGAATGCTGGGGGTACAAAAGTAGAGATGGGAGGGTGATGATGGGATGATAAGGGGTGTTAGCTGGGATCACATGACTCCTCAAATTTATCTGAATCAGGGACTTCACTGGCGGTCCAGTGGCTAGGATTCTGCCCTTCCCCTGCACAGAGTACAGGGTCCATACGGGTTTCATCCCCATTGGAGAACTAAGAACCTGCATGCTGCATGATAAAGAAAGAAACAAATAAACAAAAACAAAATAAAAACAAAAAAAGGAAAATTAGTATCTTGATCAAAGACCAACGACAGGAAACGGTTTCAGGATATTCCGAGACATGAAAACCTTCTATCACGCAGACTTCACAGCTGAAAATACGACAGGATAATATACAGAGGAATGTATGAACAAAAGAGATAGCATGATATCGCAACCGAAAGAAAAGAGAATAAAAGGAAAAAAACATAGATATGTCGGTCCACGTGAACATGAAGGAAAGTGATCCTCTGAGGATATGAGCTGATGACGCCCTTGAGACGACAAGCTCTCCTCAAAGGCCTGACTTCAACCCAAATGAAGGATTCTGAGCTCTGATCTGTCCCAGGAGCAGCCAGTACTGGGTCACTTCTCACTTAGTTGACTCAGGAAATCGGAATCTCATTTATTAATGTATATTTTGAGAACAAAATACATCATTTAATGTATTTATTTGACAAATTACCATGAAAGAAGATGAACCTAAGTAAAATTTGATTTAAATAAATACAAAAAAATTAATTAATTAAAAAAAATAAAAAAATAAAAATAAAAAATAAAAATGCCAAAAAAAAAAAGACTCTTTCACTGTTTCAGTGACCTTGAGCTAGGAAATTTATTTTTTCCATTCAAAATTCTAAAAACTGCAAGGACTGATGTCCAACTTTTTTGCTTGCTGGGAGAAACAACTGAGTTAGTGAGTAAATATCATATTCCAAAGCAAATGGGTAAAAGAGTGTCTGGAAAGAAATCACTGAAAAGAAACTACTGATGTGCCTTCTTCAGATGAGGTTATGGGGCATTTGAACAGATCGTCCTCTTAGTACTTAAGAGGGAAAAGCCCACATTGGGGAAGGAGGAGGTGATAAATGGTTTGTGCTGACCTGCTCCCCACCTCAGAATAATAGGAGTCTTTCCAAGGGTCTCTTAGGAAGTAGCATTCCCTTGGCTAAACCACACAGTCAATCTTTACTTTTAGAAAATAAATGTTAAACTGTCTCCTCCACGTTAAGGACACGATGCAGAAGTGAGGGATATGTACCTTGGACAGCTCACCTCATTTTTGGATCTCATGATAAACAGGAAAATAAATAATTGTCACCTTGCAAAATTGGATGTACTGCAATTTCTCCCTTCCTTTAAAAGTCAAATGCCCACATCCACATATGCTTCTCTTAAAACAAATCTCATTATCAAAATGACAGAATGCCAGCAAAGTGTATCTCTGCCAACCAGGATCCCGAAGGTGCCTTCTGATTGGCTCATGATGTGTCTCGCCAACAGATGCAGGCTATAAAAGTGGCAGCAGTTTTGCATTCTCTCCAACCACCAGGACACCCTCAGCTTCTACAGAAGGACCACAAGAGTCAGCACCATGAAGGCTCTGCTGTGCAGTCTCATCCTTGGTCTGCTTGCTGCCAGTCAAGGTGATGCTCACACAGACGCCTCTCAGGTACCAGGGGCATTGGAACGTGGTCTAAGCTTGGGCAGAAGTCTTGGTGTGTGTCCGTGTGAGTGTCCCTTTCAAGGTCCAGTCGTGTGGATCGCTAAGTCTAGCCATCTCTCTGCAGTTCAAAATCGCTCCATTCCCTGGCTCTATACTTGCTGTTTGTGATGTCTGTATCACCTCTGGCATCCATTCATTGGCTCTCATGCTTGGTCACTGCTCTTGTTAAACTGAAGGAACATCACATCACTGTTAGACTAAGGGCTTTTGCGTTTGACAAGACAGCTCAATCTATCTCAGTCATTTCTCAAATATTTCCTTCACTTGACTTGAGTTTTCACATGATTCTATACCTAGGGCTGTGTTCCTAAAGACAGGTAACTTTTGCTCAAGTGAAAGGGCAGGGAAACTCCCGAGGGATGATGTCCGGCAGAATTTACAGAGAGGGACTACGATTTCTGAAGGGAATTTTACTTTTAGTTCACAGGACGATGGTTAACCCATTACATTGCAGCCGAGCACGTGGAGAAGATAGAGGAGGGGGCGCCATTTCACATTTTCATGCGTTACATTGAGTTTGTTGAAGAAAATGCCACGATACACTTCCACTTTTATATCAAGTAAGTATGAATCCCCCAAAAGGAAAACACCTGTAAACCAACCACGACCTGAGGGAGGGTGTGTCTTCCCCATCTGCAGGGAACTCTCTGGGTGATGTTGAGAGCATTACGCCCTGTGCTGGAGGGCTCAGCAGGGTCTCTGATGGGGGGAGGGGATCAGTTCCCCTTTGAACTTCCAGCGAATGTCCCCAAAACTCTGCTTAGCGGGGGAACCCAGAAACTCCACTGGCATCAACTCATTAAAGGAAAGACGGACACGGCAGAGGGAAGAGGCTCGTGTCCTGGAGCCCACAGCCCCCATCAGAGGCTTGACTCCTTCCTGCAGAATTTGTAAGAGACGGTTCCCACTGACCACAGAAGTGAGAGCAAGGGGAGAGTGCACAGTGAGCTCTGCCCTCGGGGCTTCCTCATGGGAGGTTTCATCACCACTGAGTTTCCCAAAGCCCTCAGAGCCCCTAGTGATGTTCCCAAGTGCCTTCCCAGGCATCTGCCAATGCATGTGATAGGAGTTCCATCCCTGGGTCAGGAAGATCCCCTGGAGGAGGAAATGGCGACCCACTCCAGTATTCTTGCCTGGAGAATCCCACGGACAGAGAAGCCTGGTGGGCTACAGTCCACGGGGTCACAGACAGTTGGATGCAACTGCGTGACAATCACTTTCACTCTCATTGAAAAAACAAATCACTTCCAGGGTTGCGAAAACCCCCCAGGTTTGTCATGACAGCTATGCCTCTCAGTTTTCAGAAACTATATATATAAACGAAAATTTCATTCTTTTTCTTTTTTCCTAAAATTCTAGATTTCTCCTTGTTTATTGGCTTTACACACGACCTGTTTTGCATATACAGGTTATCTTCAGAACTACTAGTTAGATAGAGTGGGAAGACAAACCATCCTTGCCACTTGACAGTTCCTGGATTGAGACAACATATCTTGTCAATTTTGAAGGTCAAAATGTTCACCAGCACTGAGGTGATACCTGACACATTTTCTTGGGTGTCACAAAGAAAGAATCTTAATTATACATCAAATTTTTATTATCTTAATCAACCAACTTGAATATATTTTGTTTTTAAGGCGGAATGGAGAATGCATAGAAAAATATATCTCAGGCATAAAGGAAGGAACCCATTACGTTGCTGACTGTAAGTATGAATGTTGCACTGGAAAGAGTATGCTCAGGTAGAAATCTTGGTCTCAAGTTTCTTCAATAACCCCATACACCTGAATTCTACTCTACTAAAAATCAGAGGTCAGGGACTGGAAATCTCCCTTCAGTGGAGTGTTAATCAATGAGACCAGAGCCCAACATCCTAGGGTGTGAAGTTAAGTGGGCCTTAGCAAGCGTTATAGGAACAATGCTTATAGAGGTGACAAAATTCAAGGCGAGCTCTTTAAAATCCTAAAAGATGATGCTGTTCAAGGGCTGCAAGCAATGAGTCAGCAACTTTTGAAAACTCGGCAGTGGCCACAGAACTGGAAAAGGTCAGTTTCCATTTCAATCCCAAAGAAGGGTCATGACAAAGAATGTTTAAACTACTTCACTGTTGTGCTCAATTCACATTTGAGCAAGGTACTGCGCAAAATCCTTCAAGCTAGAATTCAGGGGTAGGTGATCTGAGAACTTCCAGAAATATAGGCTTGATTTAGAAAAGGCAGATGAAGCCGATCAGATTGTCAACAGTCAATGGATCGTGGAGAAAGAGAGGCAATTCCAGAAAAAAAAAAAAAATACTCATTTTTCCTGCTTCATTGACTATGCTAAAGCCTTTGAGTGTATCAGTTCAGTCGCTCAGTCGTGTCCGATTCTTTGCAACCCCATGAATCGCAGCACGCCAGGCCTCCCTGTCCATCACCAACTCCCAGAGTTCACTCAGACTCACGTCCATCGAGTCCGTGATGCCATCCAGCCATCTCATCCTCTGGCGTCCCCTTCTTCTCCTGCTCCCAATCCCTCCCAGCATCAGAGCCTTTTCGAATGAGTCAGCCTTTCACATGAGGTGGCCAAAGTACTGAAGCTTCAGCTTTAGCATCATTCCTTTCAAAGAACACCCAGGACTGATCTCCTTCAGAATGGACTGGTTGGATCTCCTTACAGTCCAAGGGACTCTCAAGAGTCTTCTCCAGCACCACAGTTCAAAAGCCTCAATTCTTCAGCGCTCAGCCTTCACAGTTCAACTCTCACATCCATACATGACCACAGGAAAAACTATAGCCTTGACTAGACAGACTGTATGGATCACAACAAACTGTGGAAAATTCTTAAAGATATGGGAATACCAGATTACCTGTCCCCTGAGAAACCTGTATGTTGATCGGTCAGTAACAGTGAGATGTGGAACAACAGCCTGGTTCAAAATTGGGAGAAGAGTACAATCAGTTAGTATGTACTGTCACGCTGCTTATACAACTTACATGCAGAGTACATCATTCTAAATGCCAGGCTGGGATGAAGATTGCTCGCAGAAATATCAACAGCCTCAGATATGCAGATGATACCAGTTAAATGGAAGAAAGTGAAGAGGAGCTAAAGAGTCTCTTGATGATGGTGAACGAGGAGACTGAAAAAGCTGGTCTGAAACTCAGCATCCAAAAACGCTAAGATCATGGCATCTGTGCCCCTCACTTTATGGCAAACAGAAAGGGGGAAGAGTGCAAGCATCAACAGATTTTCTTTTCTTGGGCTCCAAAATCTCTATGGATTGTGACTGCAATCACATAATTAACAGGTGCTTGCTCCTTAGAAAGAAAACTATGACAACCAAGACAGCATATTAAAATGCAGAGACATCACTTTGCCAGCAAAGGTCTATAGAGTCAACAGTCTGCTTTCATTCAGTAGTTCTGTATGTCTTTGAGAGTTGGACCATAAGAACGTTGAGTTGATACTTTCAAATGGTGATGCTGCAGAAGACTCTTAAGAGTCCCTTGGACCACAAGGAGATGAAACCAGTCAACCCTAAAGGAGATCAACCAAGAATATTCACTGGAAGGACTGATGCTGAAGTCTCAGTACGTTGGCCACCTGATGCGAAGATTTGCCTCACTGGAAAAGACCCCGATGCTGGGGAAGATCGAAGGTCAAAGGAGGAGGGGATGTCAGAGGATGACATGGTTGGATGGCATCATTGACTCAATGGACATGAATTTGAGCAAACTCTAGAAGACCATGGAGGACAGAGGAACCTGGTGTCCTACGGTTCATGGGGTCACAGAGAGTCAGCCATGACATAGCAATTAAATATCAACAAGAACAATGAGACCAGGCATGAGTGTAGAATTTGTATTTCATAGGGTTCTCACAGATAATTTACAACAGGCTTATGAACTGAGGTCTCAGGTGTCTATCTTGAGTTTGCACGTCAGTGCTAATCACTTTTAGAAAACAATCTTAAAACGTCTTTGGCCATCCAAGCTGAGATGGATGAACTCAAACTCAAGGAAATCATCGTGAGTTCAACCATAAATGCAGCTTCTATTTAAAGCAATGGGGATGCTGGCTAAGCTTCGTATCTCTGAGCTCTTTATGATGGCCCTAAATAACACTATTATTTTTTCATGGCCTAGGGGGAACATATTTGATTAAAATTTACACACATCATATGTGATCACAACCCTTACCCAAGCTAAGTAGTGGCACAGTGCATATCTGATGATCACAAATTAGTAAAATTCATGCCTGAAATATTTCCCCATACTTTTCATTCATAACTTCTAATATTTGATGTTTTCTAAACTATGCTTTCATTTTCTTATTCCCATTATGTGATTTCCCTTGGCCGAATTGCGAATTCTTCCACTGTCTTTCTGCTTCTCCATTTTTGCTGTGTGTTTTAGCTTGAATTTTACACAGTGACTAAACAAGGGAGACATCAGAAGTGCAAGATGTCTTGGAAGGTCTCTTGGGGACCAGCCATTGCAGCCTTCAGCTTTGTTTGGGGGACTGTGTGGTGTACCTGCATCAGGCCCGGTACACCAGTGGCCTTGATGGTGAGCTGACACCCAGAAGACAGGTTTACTCTCACTGTCCCATCCTTTCATGAAGATCACAGTCAATTCAGAGATGCTGCTATGCCCACCTTATGAAGCCATGGTGAACCACAGGTGGTCACTGGTAATCTCAGGACATGCATAGTCTGAACTAAGCTGTCCCAACGTGAGCAAGGCTGGTGGACTTGGTGTGGCCTTGAGAAAATCGCATATTCTTGTCAGGGCTCTGAGACTCTGAAGCCGCTTTTATTTTTTTTCCCCCAAGCACACTAATAATTTTCAATGTTTCAGAGATGAGCAGTGGTGTTTGCATGCTTCAGGAACACAGATGGGCAGTTTTACATCTTGCAGAGTGGCTGCAGGAAGATGAGATGGAGGCCAGGAGAATGAGAAGGGACGGAGAGAGTGCAGTGTGACCCACAGTAGGTCAGAGATGCTTCTTGTCCAGACACATGGGCAAGAGTGGACGGGCAGGACAGGGAGGAGGGGCAGTGCTCCAGGTGTGGAAGGAGGTCACCTCTAGGTGGTCACTGCCTACATGTCCCAGCAGGTAAGCTGCCTTCACACCAACAGACACGGCAGTGGGTTGTGTCATACCCCAGGCTGAGGGGCTCGGGAAAAGGTTGCCGGGCCTGGCGTAGGCACTCAGGAACAGAAGGTGGTGAACATAAGGTAGGTTGATTTGTGTTCAGAGAAACCAATTTTGTGCCTAGGGTAACAGACATACAAAGACTTTTAGAACCTGGATTTGAGAACACGTTCCTGATGTTTTAAAACACTCTCAGGAACTTCCCCGGTGGTCCAGGGGATAAGAACTCTGCCTGCCAGGGCAGGAGACATAGGTTCGATCCCTAGTCTGAGAAAATCCCACACGCCATGGGGGCATCTAAGCTCATGTACCACAAGTACTGATCCTGCACTCCAGAGCCCCCGAGCTGCAACTACTGAAGCTCACACAGCCCAGAGCCTGTGCTCAGCAACAAGAGAAGCCACTGCAATGAGAAGCCTGCACACCACACCTAGACTGCACTCCACAGTCACCACAAGTGGGGACAGCCCACGGGCAGCAGGGAAGACTCAGCAAGTCAAAAAACAATGCAGAAAAAGAATCTGTGGGGTTCATTAGAACACACGTTCTAGTGTGGGAAGCATCTTGGTAAGACAGCAAGGAGTGGCTGGTTAATGGTAGGAAAAGGTGGGGATGAGGAAAAGCCGTGCCTCCTTTCCTTGCCGTGGTTAACGGTAGCATTCTGTGCACGCATGGAGTGAGTGGGTCAATCCACGATGGACCGTTCTTTATGCCTGCCGTGTGCCACAACAATCTAACTGACAACTAGTTAAGGTGGGGCTGTTTGTATCTTTTCTTTCTCTCACAGATTCAGGTCACAATGAATTTCAGGTCATTAGTGAGGACGAGAACAATCTCATAACACATAATTTCAACGTGGATGAAGGTGGCAAGGAGACAGAAATGGTGGGATTATTTGGTAGGTATGATATCCTAAAATTCCTACTGATATGGTAATGTTACATGTCCATTGTCAAGACTTTCATTCAGAATATCACGAGGTGTTGATATTAGGGTGTAAGGCCTGCATTATTATGCTCACCGAATTAAGGATCCTGGAAGGTAATCTGCCAAGGAATAGGAGGCCATAGGGTGCAGAATATCACATCATCAAACATTTCAAGATGATTTCTGTTGAAATTTTTAAAATGAAGTTTTACTAGCATCATTTTTTAATATTTTATGTTGAATATTGAATATCAAATGTTGAAATATTTAATATTTCAACTAATTTCATGCCATGGCTATAATGAGACTGACTTTCTTTCCTTTTAAAATTTTTATCTATTTTTTAATGGAAGGATAACTGCTTTATTGAATGGTGTTGTTTTCTGTCAAACATCAATGTGAATCAGCCATAGGTATACACGTGCTTCTCTTGCCTGGAAAATCCCATGGACAGAGGAGCCTGGTGGGCTGCAGTCCACGGGGACTGGAGAATCCCAGGGACGGCGGAGCCTGGTGGGCTGCCGTCTATGGGGTCGCACAGAGTGGGACACGAATGAAGCAACTTGCAGCAGCAGCAGTATACATGTGCTTGTGTGAAAGTTGCTCAGTCATGTCTGATTCTTTATGACCCCATGGACTATACAGTCCACGGAATTCTTCAGGTCAGAATACTGGAGTGGATAGCCTTTCCCTTCTCCAGGGTATCTTCCCAACTCAAGGATCAAACCCAGGTCTCCTGCACGAGGAATCTGTACTAGCAGAACCCCAAGGGAAGCCCATAGGTACACATATGTCCCCTTTTGAACCTCCTTCCCATCTCCCTCCGCATCCCACCCCTCAGGTTGAGTTCCCTGAGACATACAGCAATTTCCCATTTTCTATCTAATTTACATAGGGTCATGTAAGTTTCCACGTCACTATCTCCATACATCTCACCGTCTCCTGCCCTCTCCCCATGCCCATAAGTCTGTTCTCTATGACTGTTTTTCCACCGATGCCCTGCAAGTAAGTTCCTCATCAGTACCATTTTCTAGATTCCATATATATATGTAGATTCTATAGGTATGTGTTTGTATACAATGTCAGTTTTCTGATGTACTGTAAGCCTCGGAACAGACACTTACATGATAAATCTTTGCCCTTTTCCATGCTTCAAATGCATTGTTCTTATGAACACTGACATCACTCTCTAACCACACAGAAGCCCTGAGAGGTGTGTGTGTCAAGGGGACAACAGGTGTCTATTTCAGAAAAGGTTACTGGGTAGAACGGTAGGTTCATGAAAGAGTAAATTGCCCTCCGGCATTAAGTGCAAAGTGGTGAATGTGTCCGTGGAAGGGGAGAAGCGTGCTTCCTATTAAGCTGGGTCTAGACACAGATATGAGTGGCAGGTACATATACGAGGAAGGTGTGAGAGGCAAGTAGGTTCCATATTAGGATGAACTGAGCCCCAAATTCATGGAGATCCTGGCCAAGTCTTTGTCATCCAGCTCCTGATGCTGAGGGGGAGGGTGTCCTGCTCACCAAGTTGGACTGGGGTCAATTCTTAAGACAGAAAGCATATGTTTGTGTTGTGGCAACCGTTTGAAGGTCTTAGATCATACAAGTGAACATCTGATTGGCATGTTCCATTCCTTGCTCTGTAGATTCAGGAACATCCATGGGTTCCCGGGGGTCAACAGTTCTGCTTTTTGCATGGTGATTTTACAGGCGCAGGAGATAATGTTGATCCGAAACATGAAGAGGAGTTCAAAAACGTGGCGAGAGAAAAAGGGATTCCAGAAGAAAATATCCGGAATTTCATCCATAATGGTAATGGAATTATACTTTTTTCCCTGACCATACCATTCACCTGGTGTGTAAATATCAGGAAACAAATCAGCTTATTCAAAATTTCTTCTTCCACAAGTCATCACTTTTAAGATCCATTATTTAAAAAAAAAAAAAAAAAGGAAGAGAGAATGAAACATTAGAGATGCTGGGAATGTTAGTAATTGGTGGCTCTTTTATTTCTCCCATTTTGTTTTTCCCCAGATGACTGTCCAAGGGAGTGAAAACCAGTGACTCTGACACTTTTGTAAGTAAACGTGGTCCGTTCTTAATGGTGACCCTTCCAGATGAAGCATAAGGGCACACTGACATTTCATGCGTGTGAAATGTTTGTCCCAACAATTTAAACGTGTCACTAAAGAATTTTTTTTGTTCCATAATTTCGCTGCTCTTGAGCCATATTAAATTGCAAACAGTTTGGTTGATTAACGCTGAGCAGCTATGGTGAGAGAGTCGTATCCTACAGGAACCTTGCAGACCTGAGCCATCAGAGAGAAGCAGGAATCCCCATGAGTAGGTGGAAACTATTTAGTGTTCCCATCCGTCCTGACCTTGCGGTTGTCCCCACACATACCTCCTCCGGGAGAATCGGTATTAAAGAAGCAAGGCTTCCCTGATAACTCAATTGGTATAGAAACTGCCTGCAATCCAGGAGGACCAGGTTCAATTCCTGGGTCGGGAAGATATGCTAGAGAAGAGAAAGGCTACCCACTCCAGTATTCTTGGGCTTCCCTTATGGCTCAGCTGAGGAGACCTGGGTTTGATTCTTGGATTGGGATGATGCCTTGGAAAAGGGGAAACCTTCTCCAGTACTCTTGCCTGGAGCATCTCCATGGACAGAGGAACCTGGTGCGCTCTAGTCCATGGGGTCACGAAGAGTTGGACATGACTTTCACTTTCACATAGATATGACTTCTGCATGGAATCTAAAACATGACATGGAGGAACTTATTCACAAAAGAGAAACAGACTCACGGACGTGAAGAAAAGACTTGAGGTTGCCAAGTGGGAGAGGGTTGGGAAGAGAAGGATTGGGAGGTTTGTGGTTGAAAAGGGAAAGTGAAAGAAAGGTTCCTTGCTCAGTCACATCGGGCTCTCTGTGACCCCATGGAACATAGCCCTCCAAGCTCCTCTGTCCATGAGATTCTCCAGGCAAAAATCCTGGCGTGGGTCCATTCCCTTCTATACAGGATATGACCAACACTGGGATCAAATCTGGGTCCCCTGAACTGCAGGCAGATCCTTATTGTCTGAGAAGTTTGGGGTTAGTAGATGGAAACTATTATATACAGGATGGATAGAGAACGAGGTCCAACTGCATGGCACAGTGGACTATACGCAATACTCTATGAAACCTAAATGGGAAAAGAATATGAAAAAGAATAGATACTTTTATAGGTATAATCACTTGGCTGTACATCCGAAATTAATGCAACATTGATAATCAGCCATACTCTAATATTAAAAAAGTAAAAAAAAAAAAAATTTCTTGAGGACCCAAAGGACAAAAGTTGCAGGATTAGAATTGTCAGCTCCAAATATAGAGCCTGAAAATCATCTTTAGGTGAAGCACCACCAGGTACAAGCATTGTGAAATCATTACTCATAGAATCAATCTGAAATGAGAAATCTCCACCCATATATACATCCTGGGGACAATTCCACAGGGAATCTGCCGTCACAGAAATCTGCAGTGTTGAGGTCCACCTGGAATCGGATATTGGATCAGCTATCAGTTCCCTGTCCCTGGATAGCCTACTGCCTGAGGCTCACCCCTGCCGACCATCACACAGTTGACTCAATTAAACCTTCGGTTCTCTTTCATTCACCTACAGAAAGAGTCACTGAAACCAGACACGTCCTCATCTCCATGGAATCAAGATCAACAACACGAAGACGACTTTCCTGATTCCTGATTAACATGATCCTGCTCGCTTCACACTCACACTCCCTCTCCCATCTCATCTCTCCTCGTCACTAAATCTTGTCCTCATTGGTGTCATTTGATTGCTGAGGGTTTAAATAAATTGATTGAATATCTGCCCAGCACATGCATGTCTGTGCAAAAGTCATCCCATTTAAAACACACAAATGTCCACATTAAGTGTCCAGGAAACTGTGCCTTTTCGTAGGACAGGTGTTCATCAGAGACAATCTTTATGGAGATTTGGTAGACATGCCCTCAGGTGTCCAGGGAAGAGGGAGAAAATAGACTAAAGCATCATGGGGCAGAGTTATGGAGGCTCCACCATACGTGATTTCCTGATGACTCAGATGGTAAAGAATCTGCCTGCAATGCAGACAACCCAAGTTCTATCCTTGGGAGAGGAAGATCCTCTGGAAGAGGAAACAGTAACCGACTCCAATATTTCTGGAAGAATGCTTTGGGCAGAGGAGCCTGGTTGGCTACAGTCCATACGATCCTAAAGAGTTGGACAGGCCTGAGCAACTAACACATTCACTTTCAGCCTACTGTATGGAAGGGAGCAGTCTGATCAAGAGAAAGTCCCTAAAATGCATCATATTCATTCCTAAGAAAGGCATGTACACTCCCACTCACTAAGGCTTATGCACGGAAAGTGCAGGATGACATCACTGTTCAGTTCAGCCTCTTTTTCGAGTCCGACGCTTTGCGATCCCATGAATCGCAGCACGCCAGGCCTCCATGTCCATCACCAACTCCCAGATTTTCCCAAACTCACGTTCATTGACTCGGTGATGCCATCCAGCCACCGCACCCTCTGTCGTCCCCTTCTCTTCCTGCCCCCAATCCCTCCCAGCATCAGAGTCTTTTCCAATGAGTCAATTCTTCTCATGAGGTGGCCAAAGTACTGGAGTGTCAGCTGTAGCATCATTTCTTCCAAAGAAATCCCAGGGCTGATCTCCTTCAGAATGGACTGGTTGGATCTCCTTGCAGTCCAAGGGACTCTCAAGAGTCTTCTCCAACACCACAGTTCAAAAGCATCGATTCTTCGGCGCTCAGCTTTCTTCACAGTCCAACTTTCACATCCATACATGACCACAGGAAAAACCATAGCCTTGACTAGACGGACCTTAGTCGGCAAAGTAATGTCTCTGCTTTTGAATATACTATCTAGGTTGGTCATAGTTTTCCTTCCAAGGAGTAAGCGTCTTTTAATTTCATGGCTGCAGTCACCATCTGCAGTGATTTTGGAGCCCCAAAAAATAAAGTCTGACACTGTTTCCACTGTTTCCCCATCTATTTCCCATGAAGTGATGGGACCGGATGCCATGATCTTCGTTTTCTGAATGTTGAGCTTTAAGCCATCTTTTTCACTCTCCTCTTTCACTTTCATCAAGAGGCTTTTTAGCTCCTCTTCACTTTCTCCCATAAGGATGGTGTCATCTGCATATCTGAGATTATTGATATTTCTCCCGGAAATCTTGATTCCAGCTTGTGTTTCTTCCAGTCCAGCGTTTCTCATGATGTACTCTGCATATAAGTTAAATAAGCAGGGTGATAATATACTGTCTTGACGTACTCCTTTTCCTATTTGAAACCAGTCTGTTGTTCCATGTCCAGTTCTAACTGTTGCTTCCTGACCTGCATACAGATTTCTCAAGAGGCACGTTAGGTGGTCTGGTATTCCCATCTCTTTCAGAATTTTCCACAGTTTATTTTGATCCACACAGTCATGTTTTTGAGGTTCATGGAGGTTGTAGCCTGTGTTGGTTCCTTTTTAGTCATATTCCAATGTGTAGACAGACCACATTCTGCTTATCCATTCATCTGTCAGTGGATGTGTGGGTTGGTTTTTTCCCTTTTGGCTGTTGTTGTGAGTAAAGCTATTTGAGTATATACCTAGGAACAGAATTGTTTGGTCATATGGTAATTCTCTGTGTAATCTTTTGAGGAACCACCAAGTTATTTGATATTAACTTTTTTTTTTTATCTCATGTTTGCCTTTCATCTTGAAGGTACTAGTTGGAAATTGACCTAGGGGAACATTAGATCATAGGTATGTGGAGCCTGACTCTTCACACAACACAAATCACCCAGGCTCACATACTCTGAGTGCCTGTTCTTCCTCTGGTATGACCCCTGACCCCTTACTCCTCAGTTGAGAATTGCTGGCCTGAGATCAGGCCAGGCGACTGGACTCCTGTGTGTATGGTCTTCACCTTAGGAGACATGGACAAATCCCTCTCCCTCTCTTGAGCCACAGTCTCCCCATTTACAGAATGAGGTTATAATGGCAAACCAACAACGCAGAGTGCCTGTGAAATTATCCTGATATGTGGAAGATATTTTATAAACTGTAAAGTGCTGTCTGAATCGTTGCTGTTGTGAAATGATGCAATCTAGAGGTCACCATGCAAAAGTGTTTCATTTCACCTGCTCAACATTTTAAAATATTTGAAATAACTGCTGATTTAAACAAACAAACAAAAAAAGAGATCTCATTTAACATCCTGGCTTTCGATCTTCTCTTAAAAAAAAAAAGAGAGAGAGAGAGAGAGGTAAGGAGGTAACCAGACAATTCTAGGCTCCAGTCCTTGCTTAACAACAATTGGCTTGAACTAGAAGTAGCTGCCACCTCTGTAGGGGTGTGGGTGCTCAATTTTGGGGTTTTCTCATACTTGGTTTCTACAGGAATTGAATTTGGGATTCTTGTTTTGTGTGAGGAGGAGCTTTTAAAATAAGAAAATGTGAAACTACAAGGGCCTACGGTATAGTACAGGAAACTAGATTCAGTATTCTGTAATAAGTCATAAGGCTTCCCAGGTGGTAAAGAACCCACATGTCAATGCAGGAGACACAGGTTTGATCCCTGGGTCAAGAAGATACCCTGGAGGAGATTATGGCAACCCACTTTAGTATTGCTTGGAAAATTCTCTGGCAGGCTATAGTCCATGGGGGTATCAAAGAGTCAGACACAACCAAAGCGAACTGAATCACTTTGGCTGTATAGCAGTAACTAATGTAACTGCTGTGTAAATCAACTATATATTAAAAAAAAAAAGGATACAGTGAGGAAAAGTGGCCTAAGCTCTTGTATATAGACTCAAAAGATATATGATCACACAGTTTTTTAAGCTTTTTTTTCAAGGACGTCAACTCAAAGCAGAAATGAAGTATGGGCCTGGGCCAGCAGGAGAGACCCCTCTCGGCTTAGCCCTGCCCCCCAGGGTGGGGGCAGCTGACCCTTCCTCTCCCTGCAGGTGGCGCTGCTGCCGGATGGGAGTGCCCGGGCGCGTCAGCGTTGCATGAGGTCCGCACATGCACCATGTCATCATGCGTCTCTAGCCAGCCCAGCAGCGACCGGGCCGCCCCCCAGGATGAGCTGGGGGGCGGGGGCGGCAGCAGCAGCAGCGAAGGCCAGAAGCCCTGTGAGGCCCTGCGGGGCCTCTCCTCCCTGAGCATTCGCCTGGGCATGGAGTCCTTCATCGTGGTCACGGAGTGCGAGCCGGCCTGTGCTGTGGACCACGGCCTGACCCGGGACCGGCCCCTGGAGGCCCATGGCGGAGAGATCACCCTTGACGCCTCGGGGTCTCAGGCCCGGCCCCACCTCTCCAGTCGCAAGCTCTCTCTGCAGGAGCGGTCCCTGCTGGATGCCAATGGGCGCTGTGTCTACCCGGCGATGCCCCACTCGCCAGTGGGCTCCCCACAGTCCTCGCCGCGGCTGCCCCGGCGGCCCACGGTGGAGTCGCACCACGTCTCCATCACTGGGATGCAGGTGCGTGAGCGGCGACCCCTGGTGCCCTACCCTGCACCCAGAATGTCTCTACCTTGGGCTGGGATCCCCCAGAAGGATCCCGGTGCAACCCGTTGACTGGAAAGGCTACCCTAGGAAACCCAGAGAGATGTCAATAAAACATATATGATGGAGCCAGTTACCACTGTGGACAGCTGGGGCCCCCACTCTGGGCAGCCCTGTGGGACAGTGTAGGTAGGACATGAGCCCCAGACTTATTCCACCTGAGGGCAAGGGAGCTGGGCCTTTTACACCAGCTGCTGGCAGTCCCTGGACCCAGAGCATCTCCCAGTCAGAGAGAACCTCTAGCAAAGAGACCCTCATGATGGCAGTTAGAAGTTGTGCCAGGGACTCTGAAATGAGGCTGACGGGTCAGTGAGAGTCCTCGGCCCTGTAAGTTCTCTACTCCCATGATTTTACCATAAACTTCTGGGAGGTGGGTTGAAACTCAGATCCCCAGCTGGTTCACAGGGCCTGCCCCAACTCCTGCCTTTGTACTGCCAACTCAGGGCTCCAACCTTGCCCACTTCTTTGTCTTCCTCAGATGTCCAAGCTCATTCGCTCCCTTAGGCCTTTACCTTCTTGTGCCCTCTGTTTGAAACCCCTCCCTCCTGCAAATCTCTTCAAGGCCATCTCCATCTGGCTTCTAAATCTCAACTCAGATGTCACCTCCTTGGAAAGGCCTCTCAGACACCCCTTCTAAGCAGCCTTCAGCCCCTCTCTGTCCTGTTGTGTTTCATAGCACTTGTCACCATCTGATTATCTGCATGTCTGTTGTTTATTGCCTGTCCCCCTGCCACCCCCAGCTAGGATGTTAGGAACAGTCCTGTTCACCACAGGGTCCCTAGCACCTGGCATAGTGCCTGGTGCATAGTGGCTCAAAAATATTTGTTGACAGAAGGAATAAATTTAACTGGGAGAAGGCTGGAAATCCAGAATGACATTCTAAAGGAGCTGATATTTAACTATCTTCTGAGGGCTAGGTAGAATTTTCTCAGTTGGAGATGGGTACACACTGAGAGTTCACTGCAGGGGAGTGAGCACAGCATGAGCAAAGACCCCAAGGGAGAGGGCCATTTTAAAATTGTTATTGTTTGTTTCATTTCCTAGTTTATTAACTAGCCACAGGCCACCTAGGTGGCAGAGGTAGTCTCATTCCTCTAATATTTTAGTTTTAAAAGTATGATTACCATAATCCAGCTAAGTATCAGCTATGTACACCAACATATTTATTTTCCATAGAATTCAGGATAGGTTGGAAATTCAGGATAGGTTGGAGATTCAGTTAGCGAGAGCGTGGGCCCCAAAGGAGAACACTGTGGCAACAAGGCTGGAGGGAGAATTTCAGTTTATATCAGCTTAGAGAAACAAATCTCCCAACAACAGTGGCTTTAACACAATAAGGCTTATTTATCATGTAAAATAAATGCATAGGGTTAGGCATTGGGTATTGGTGAGATGGTTCTGTTGTTGCTTTGGTCCTTAAAACCTCACAATGTCGAGATGGCTGCTGTGGCTCAAGCCTTCACAGCTCCATTCCAGGCAAGAAGAATGAACAGGGAAGGGAGGCAAAAGCTGTCTGCCTCCTGAGTCAGTCCTCTTTCCTGGAAACTCTACCCAGCAATTTTGTCTGTCTCACATTAGCCAGAACATAGTGACATGGCCACCTTAGGTATAAGAGAAGCTGGAAAATGCAGTTTTCCAGCCTGGAATGTTGCCACCGTGTTCCAGTTATAAGGAAGAAAGGAGAGACTGATATTTGGTGGGCAACTAGTCATCTCTGCCAAGGTCAGAGCTTTTGAGGGTCTGAAGGCCAGACCATGAAGTCAGGACTTGACCCTGGAAACAGCAGAGAGCTGGGCTGATGTGGTCAGAGTGGATTCTTGAAGATGAATTCAGCAGTATGTGGGGGTTGGATTCGAAGGCAGTGAGACTGCCTAAGACAGTTCTGCAGGGCCCCACCTTTGCCCGTCACACCCCTTCAGGACTCGGGGGGAATGAAACAGTACTGGAGAGAAACATGAAACAAACTGAAAAGCCCACCAGTGAGGGGAGAGCTCTGTGGGCCTGGCCTGGCCAGGTCAAAGATAGAGATCTGACATGGAACTACCTCCAGTCAAAGGAAGTTGAGAACTGATTTAATGTGACACTGTTTAGGCCCCCAGTAACCCTGTCCCAAAACAGTACTCTGTATTTTCTGCAGGTGCATGTATACGTGCATGTACACAGAAAAAGACCTGGAAGTTTATACATCAAACTGATACCAAGGTTCGGGGAGAGGGATAGAACTGGGGCTTGGGAGGGGGTTCAAGGGCAAGTTGGGCCTCTCTGTAACACTTGATGGTTTGCTTTCTATCCTGTTTGTCTTCCCAGTTTCCTACATCACGTAACATTTTCCCCCTAACTCTATTGAGGTATAATTGAAGTGAGATAAACTGCACATATTTCAGATGTGCAGTATGGTCAGTTCTGATGTATGTATAAATCTGTAAAACCATCAGCCCCATCAAGATCCCAGACCTTTCCAGCACATCCAGCAATGCATCCCTCCCCCACTTCCCCTTTCCTAGGTACCCACTGACTTGCTTTTGATCATTATAGATTAGCTTTCAAGTTCTGGAATTTTATATATGTGAAATCATTTAGTATGTACTCTTTTTTTTTTTTTTTGCTTAGCTTCTTTCATGGTATAGTGATTTTTGTGATTTATCCATGTTTTTGCACATACCAGTAGTTCATTCCTTTTTATTGCTAAATAGTATTGGACTGTACAGATATACCATGGCTTATCCATTTACCTGTTGATGGGCATTTGGATGGTTTCCAGCTTTTGACTGCTACAAATAAAGCTGTTGTAAACATTTGTATACTTGTCTCTACATAGACATGGGTTTTTCTTTTGAGTAAGCACCTGGATGTAGAGTGACTGGGTCATGTGGGAAATACCTGTTGAGAAGTTTTGCCAAACTGTTTTCCAAATAGGCTGTACCTTTAAAATTCCTACCAGCAGCCTCTGAAAGTTTCATTTGCCCTACACTCTAACAATACTTGGTTTGGTTAGTCTGTTTCACTTTGGCCATTTTGGTGAATGTGGTTTTAATTTGCATTTTCCCGATGAGTAATGATGTTGAGCATCTTTTCATGTGCTTTTTGATCATTTGTATATCTTTGGTAGAGAAATATCAAATCTTTAGCCAATTTTTTTTTTAACTGATGAGTGATAGGAGTTCTTTATATAGTCTGTTACCAGTCCTTTGAATATGTATTGCAATTCATTTCTGTCAGTTTATGGCTTGCCTTTTGTTTTCTTAGTAGTGTTTCAAAGAGCGAAAGTCTTAATTTTGATTGAAATCCAATTTATCATTTGTTTCCTTTTATATTTTGCACTTTTTCTTACAAGAGACCCTTTCAGAAACTGTTAAGAAACCTTTCTCTGCCCTAAGGCCATTCAGATTTTCTCCTCTTGTATCATTTTGCATTTTTTTTTTTACAGAATAGCACAGTCATGGATTATTGTTTAATTTTACCTTAACTTTAAAGAAATAAGTAAATAAAATGAACTTTTGAAAAGTGGGAAGAACCTTTAAAATGGGTAGTAAAAGAATACGTACTATACGATTACACTCTCACAATGTAAAAAAACTGTGCTGGTAGAGACTTCTCTGGAGGTCCAGTGGTTAAGACTCCATACTTCCATCGGGCACAAGTTCAATCCCTGGTTGGGGAACTAAACTCCCACGTGGTTCGTGGCATGGCCAAAACAAAAACAACTGTGGTACTAGAGGTCAGGATAATGGTCACCCTGAACAGGGGCCAGCTTCTGGGAGATGCTTCTGGGAAGCTAGGAATGTTCCCTTTCTTGACTTGGATTCCGGTTAAGGCTCTTGTTTGTGAAAAATGTATCTTGCTACAAATTTACAATTCATATTCTGTGCGTTTCTACTTACTTTCCAGGATTGTGTACAGCTGAATCAGTACACACTGAAGGATGAGATTGGAAAGGTAACTATCCCAGGAGACAGGCTGGTTTTCTGTACCTACCAAGGATGTCTTAAATACTGTGGCTCTACCCCACTAGAGCTGGGAGTGAGCGAGGAATCCTTGGAGAAGACTGGGAGGGCGAGGGTTTTGTTATTAATGGCCCATCTGTTTTGCTTTATTTTGTTTTGTTTTTACATCAGACTGTGTTTCTACAAAAGCTCACAAAGCTTCCAGAGTAATTCTGTATCACCAACATTGGTATTGGGTTTTTTCCTTCTTAGGGTATTCTCATATCTGTTTTGTTTTTACATCAGTATCAAAAGTATCAAGTGGACAGTATTAATGGACAGTATCAAAATTCAAAAACTCAAATGCCAATAGAGAGCAAGTGAGTAATATATGTGAAAAAAACATGCTAGGTATAATACAATAGGGAGTGGTTAGGACTGTGGCAAACTGTTAACACATGGAAATGATTATGACTCCATATCTACATCAGAATCTGGGTTTTTATATCTGAACTGTTTTAAATGTTGGCCATTAATTCAAACATTCTAAAAACTGGAGATCCAACACAATACAGGGCAGATTTTGCCAATAAGCTACCATTTATCCCTGGGTTGGGAAGATCCCCTGGAGAAGGAAATGGCAACCCACTCCAGTACTCTTGCCTGGAGAATCCCATGGAGGGAGGAGCCTGGTAGGCTACAGTCCATGGGGTCGCAAAGAGTCAGACACAACTGAGCTACTTCACTTTACTTTTGTCACCTCTGTATTAGGGTCCTTATTTTGTGGATCATAATTTCTAGATACTGTGTCATGGGCATCTCCCTTTCTCCAGGGCTCATATGGCGTGGTCAAGTTGGCCTACAATGAAAATGACAATACCTACTACGTGAGTACCCACATCCTCCTCCCTGCCCTCCTCCTTGTCCAGAGAAAAGGCCTTCTATCCAGAACTTGGTTTCCTGGAAAGTTTTCTTAGCTGTTGTCTCATTTTATTCTTAGGGCATGTTTATTTTGTGCATTAGGAAGAAAGTGGGGAAGTGGGGAGGTGAAGTGATTGGCTCAGGAAGATTGAGTGAATAAATTCAGCAAATATCTCATATCCTTTCTCTGGGTTGCCCTTTCTACATCCTCCATAGCACCAAGAACTAAGTGGTCATGAGATAAATTGCCCTTGTTTCTGAGGCTTTGGAATTGGTCCAGTAGTTCATATCCTGACTCTCCCATGTACCAGTTGTGTGTCCTTGGGCAATTGACCTAAATGCTGAACATCAGTTTCTCCACACGTGAAATATCTCTTGCCCATCACGCCAGCTCACTCATGTCTTAATTCAGTGGTAGCCAATCCCAGGGCTTGTGGTGGGAGAGCCGATCTGGAACCTTAGAAGTACCTTCTAGGCTGGAGGGACCCCGAGAGTCCAGCCTCCACATAACCCATGGAGTTGACCCATTCCAATGGCAAGGTACTCACTACATGGTCCCAAGGCTGTTGGTGCGCCGAGAGCTTGGGCAGGCTCAGGAGTGGAAGGAACTCTCCCTCCACCATCCTCTCCATTTTAATCAGGATGCGGGGTCTTTTCTCCCACAGGCAATGAAGGTGCTGTCCAAAAAGAAACTGATCCGACAGGCGGGCTTTCCACGTGAGTTTGTTGGGCCTTTGTTTTTAGGTGCAGAGCCTGGGGCAAGACAGGGAAGACTCACTGAATGGTGTCCCCTGTAGAGTGTGCCCTGGGTGGATTCCCCAAAGATAGTGCTGGACCTCCGGCTGAGGTTTTTAAAAGTTCATTTTCTTGTAAAAATATTTATGAAAGGAATATAGGTATCAAGTAAAAGAAAAATCCTTTAGAGGAAAATAGTCTGGTGGTTCCTCAGGAAGTTAAACGTACTATTACCATATGACCCAACAATTCTACTCTGGGCATATATACCTAAGAGAACTGAAAACACACAGTCACACAAGCTCATACATGAAGGCTCATAGCAGTGTGATTCAAAATAGCCAAAATGTACAAGCAATCCCAAATGTCTATCAGCAGATGAATGAGAGAACAAAAGGTGGTCTGTCTAGCCAATGGGGTATTACTCAGCCATAAAAAGGGATGAAATTCTGATATATACCTCAACACAGATAACTTTGAAAACATACTAAATGAAAGAAGCCAGACACAAAAGGCCATATATTGTATGATTCCACTTACATGAAATGTCCAGAATAGGTAAATCCAGAGACAGAAAGCAGATTAGTGATTTCTAGAACCTAGGGTTAAGAGAGAGTTGAGTATGACTGATGATAGATATGGTTTTTTTTTTTTTTTTGAGGTGGAGCCCTTGAAAATGTTCAGATTGCAGAACCTTGTGAACGTACTAAAAAGCATTGCATTACACATTTTAAAATGCTCAATTTACAACATTTAATTACCATAAGGTATTTCAGTTATATCTACAACATGCAGAAGGATAGAAGGATGTATAATGGAGGTCACAAATGTCTTGCTGTACTCCTCCCTCTCTCTATAGGCACCCCACCCACCACTTTTAGCTCTTTTAGGAGCTGGTAATTACTGCATGTGATCGGGTGTAGGTGAGCATATCAGAGGCAGCTCCAGCATAAGCTCCCTGCCAGTGGAGCTGAGCAAAATGTCCGCTTGAGCCAAAAAGAGAAAATAGATAAATGTAAATTCCCCCAACCCCATCCTATCGCTACCAGGACCCTGATCCTGCTTACCTGAACTCTGAGCCAGATAATATTCTTATGTCATTATTTCTTGATTTAGTAATTCCTGACATTTACTTCTGACTTCCTCTGAGGACAGCTTAAACCAGTCCTTTCTCCTCCCTTTCCCCAGCTGGGATGAGGTGATACCAGGATGTTCAGCTCCCTGTTGTCACTGCCATTGTCACTTTCCTTCTTGTTCCAGCAGGTGCAGCAGGTTTCTTGCCTTTGAACTTGCCTTTCCTTGGTCCACATCCCACTTCTGATACCTGCACCTCGGCTTTTACTTTCCAAGGCTGACACGTCTATATTCAGTTCTGTTAGTCACATTTAGATCCTTACTTACATGTAATTGGGCTTCCCTGGTAGCTCAGCTGGTAAAGGATTCACCTGCAATGTGGGAGACCTGGGTTCGAGCCCTGGGTTGGGAAGATCCCCTGAAGAAGAGAAGGGCTACCAATTCTAGTATTCTGGCCTGGAGAATTCCATGGACTGTATCGTCCATGGAGTCGCAAAGAGTTGGACAACTGAGCAACTTTCACTTTTCACTTACATGTAATATGCCGTGTAAGTATTTTCAATGTGGACCTTTCCATCATTGTGACCTTCTGACTGTCAGTCACTACTGGGACAAGCAAGTTCTTTTTTTTCCTCTCATCAGTTCTTACTTCTTTTCCTATCCCTGACTTACTTATCTCCTCTATTTCCACGTGAGTTGTGGAGGCAAGGAATAGTATTTTTGTCCCTCTTGCGGAGTGTGAATACCGAGCCCCAGAGAGGGAATGTTGAGATTGCTCTACTAGATCCCAGACTTCTTTTCCTTGTACCTCAGTGAACTTTTGATGCTCACTGTGACCTAGAGCATGGGCCAGGAAGAAGAGAATTAACAGAAGGCTGGGCAAGGGAACTGGGTCTCCAGCCTCATTAGTTTCCAGCATCAGAGAAGACAGATGAAAAGAAGGCTGATTAAAGCCCCTGGTGGCATCGGCCACTCCAGTCTTTCTGAGACAACCACCTCCCCCTCCCCCTGCCCATAAATTGTCCTGCTTACAGTCCCCCTCTGCAGAGAGAGTCTCTTTGTCCTGACTCTGGGATGGTTCATGTTTCCTCCAGGTCGCCCCCCTCCCCGAGGTACCCGACCAGCCCCTGGGGGCTGCATCCAGCCCAGGGGCCCAATTGAGCAGGTGTACCAGGAAATTGCCATCCTCAAGAAGCTGGACCACCCCAACGTAGTGAAGCTGGTAGAGGTGAGATGAGGGGGACACGGAGGAGGGAGGGAGGAATGGGGATGGTCCAGCCTTGGCTCTGTGATTACCAAAGTGCGACACCATTGGTTCCTGGGGAGAGCCACGTCACCTCCAGCAGCCTGTTACAGGGCTGAGTGGTGGTTACTTCTCCAGGCTCCATCACCCTGTCACTGCATGTAATTCTCGCCCCTTGCTTAGACTAATTATTACTCCCTTTTTACAGATGAAGGAATTGAGGCTCAGTGGAGTACTGAGGCTTGCCCTTACCTGTTTGTCTTTTTGGAGCTAGTTCTTTTTCTGCTACACAAATGTGTATAGTTGTAGCATAAGAGCAGCCATTTGCCTGTAAACAAATGCACCTGGCTATGTTTTGATAAAACTTTACTTATAAAACTGCTCTATATCGGCATTTCTCATGCTTTTGGTCTCCAGACCCTCTTATGCTCTTTTTTTGAAGCATTTTTTAAAAAATTTTATTTTTAATTGGAAGATAGTTGCTTTAGTCCATGAGGTCACAAAGATTCGAAGATGACTGAGCGACTGAACTGAATTGCTTTACAATGTTGTATTGGCTTCTGCCATACAACAGTGTGAATCAACCGTGAATATACATAAAGTCCCCACCCTCTTGAACCTCTCTCCCACCCCATGCTCTTAAAAATAATTGAAGATTGCTAAACCTTTTGCTTATGGGGGTTATATTTATTAATATTTATCACATTAGGATTTAAAATTGAGAAGCTAAAAGTTATTTTTTAATTCATTTAAAATCAACAATAATCCTATACATTAATGTGATTTTTTTTTAAAAGAAAAATAACAGAACTCTAGATAGGCAAGTGCCTGGGTCTGACTTTTCCTGGAAGGGCAGGGCTTAGGGGTTCCAGGTTGGCTGTCCTGGGCCTCTGCCTCGGGTTCATCCCTTTCTCAGGGTTCTTGTCCTGTGACTCTTGGGTGATTGGGGTAGTTGAGTATGATGTGTCAAGAGGCGGGAGGATCAGTCTAGCCCAGGAGCCTGCCTTTGTTTCTTCCCAAAAGGAGAGATGGCAGTTTCAGGCCATCTCCATCTGTCACAACAACTCTCACAATTTCAACCCATGGATGCTTGAGTTGCCGTCCTAGAGAAAACCCAAGGGCACTTGGTTGGTGTGTGTGTCGGATCCTGGTGCGATCTCCCTTCTCCTTCATGCCTTGTGGTGTGTGGGCTCCCAGCAAGACCCTTTGACAGCTTGCCTGTTCATTCACTCATAAGTCAGTCCCTGAGCATCTACTAGGTCCCTAGCCGAGGTGGATGCAACCTGGTGCCTGCCCTTTGAAGAGAGGAAGATAGAAATTATGATAAGGTGAAAACAGGAAGGCTGTGAAAGAGAGAAAGAAGGCACTGCAGCAGTTCCAGGCAAGAGGACACCATTTCCTGCTGGGGCAGGGGGATGGGGACAGAATTTGAATTTTGACAATTCTGACAGCCGATCCATTGTCTCCTAGGAGACAAGTGGGATTCTTATTCAAGCTGAGACATTTTCCAGGGGAGGAATCTGCCCCCTCCCTTATGTAACCTCCTTTCTGAGTGCTTTGGACCCTTGAAGATTGGGCTAGAAAGCACTTATTTTCCAGATGGCCATTTGGATCACACATTCCTGTGCCCTTCATCTTAACTGGGAAAAACAGTAGAAAGCACAGCCCTCCCGTTGGCAAGTGCAGTCATGTGGATGCTGCTTCCTCCCTGCTCATGTCTTTTCTCTCTCTTCCTCTCCCCTGCTCCTCATCTCCGGCCTGTTCCATGCGGCTGTGCCAACAGGTCTTGGATGACCCCAATGAGGACCATCTGTACATGGGTAAGAGAGCCCTTGCCTTCTGCCACCCTTGCTCGGGCAGCTACGCCTGCTCAAAGCCCAGGGGTACTCTCCATCCAGCCTCTGCACCTGGCATCTCCCACCCTTTCCTGCTCCAGCGGGGCCCCACACAGAAGGCTGCACCCAAGGTTTAAAGCAGGAGGTGGAAAGGAGTTCTTGCTGGGACTTTATCTGGGTGTCCTGTTCATCCATCTTCTGATAACTGTTGAGTGCCTACTGTGTGCTGGGTACCGTTCTAGGCACTAAGGATGCAGTGATGAGTAAGAAGGATGAAGCTGGTGTTCTGATCAGGGGAAACAGCCAGTCAACAACTATAGTTGGCCTTCTCTGTCTGCAGGTTCGGCATCTGCAGATTCAACCACCTGTGGATCAAAAATATTACAAAGAAAAAATTCCAGAGTGTTCCCCAAAGTAAAACTTGAATTTGGCATGTACTGGCAATTATTTACATAGCATTTACATTGTATTAGGTATTATAAAGTAATCCAGAGATCATTTAATGTATAGGGGTCGATGTGGGGAGGTTATATGCAACTACTACACCATTTTACATAAGGGACTTGAGCAGCTGTGGATTTTGGTACCTACAGGGTTCCTGGAACCAATTCCCTGTGAATACCGAGGGATAACTGTAAATAAAGCAGATGATCAACTTCAGACTGATGCTCTGAAGAAGATTAAATAGGGATGTGAGAGAGAGATGGAGGGGCCACTGCAGATAGGAGGTGAGCATTTACCACCTGAATGTCGAGGACTCAGCCCTGTTAAATCTGGGGAAGAGCATTCCAGGTAGAGGAAATAGCAGGTCAAAGGCCCCAGGGCTGGTGAGAGCTTAGAGTTTTAAAAAATGTGGCTGCAGGAGAGAAAACCAGGTAGGGAGGGAAGGTGAGGATGGAGGGCCTAGGGTGGGGGTGGGTGGCCGTGGTGGGGCCTTTGGAGCCTTGAGGGGCTGTTGAAGGGTCCTGCACACAGACCTGGAAGGACTCAGGTATGTCCTCAGAGACCTCATTTTAAAAAATGATAGGGACACAGGACAGCGCTCAGTTCTCAGTATAAACACCGATGAGGGAGGGAAGAACAGGACTAATGCAAACCAGACTATCAGGCCCAGGAAGGCATGATCAACAGGTTACATGTCCCGGTGATGTGTGGCTGGGGGAGGCATTCAGACAAACTTGTGTATTTCGAGTGGGTATAGATGACAGCCAGAAGGGGTATCAAGGAGATGAGTGGTGTGGGCAGGGCCAAGCCCAGCCCGGAATCCAGATGTCTGCTGGATGAGCACAGCACGATTCTTTGCTGCACAGGGAGTGATGAATCATAAAGTAATGGGTCTGGTTTGGAACTGGAGCTCAGAGCTCAGTTTCCCCTAAAGTAGTTGCTATGGTTTCATTCCAAGGATGCTGTTGTTGCTTAGGACATTTTATTTCTCTTGCCCCCACCCAGGTTTTTTTTTTTTTTTTTTTTTTAATTTGGCTGTGCTGGGTCTTAGTTGTGGCACGTGGAATCTCGTTCCCTGACCATAGGGTTGAATCTGGGCCCCCTGCATTGGGAGCTCAGAATCTTAGCCACTGGACTATGAGGGAAGTTCCCTTACCCAGGTTTTATTATGAAAAATGTTAAAGTTGAAAGAAGAGTACAGGGAATACCTGTTTACCTATCACCCAGATTCAGTAGTTAGTAACTTTTTGTCATATTTGCTTTATCAGTTAGCCACCCACCCATCCATTTCTCTATTTTTTTTTTTTTGAACCATCCAAAAATAAAGTAGCAGACATCCTGACACATCAGTTCCTAAAAACTTTAGCCTGCATCTCCCAGTCACTTCAGTCGTGTCTGACCCTTTGCCACCCTATGGGCTGTAGGGGCTTCCCTGGTAGTTCAGTTGGTAAAGAATCTGCCTGCAATGCAGGAGACCTGGGTTCGATCTCTGGGTTGGGAAGATCCCCTGGAGAAGGAAATGGCAACCCATTCTAGTATTCTTGCTGGAAAATCCTAGGGACAGAGGAGCCTTGAGGGCTACGTCCATGGCGTGTTGCAAGAGTTGGACCTGACTTAGCGACTAAACCGTCACCACCATGGACTGTAGTCTGCCAGGCTCCTCTGTCCATGGGATTCTCCAGGCAAGAATGCTTGAGTGGATTATCATGCCTTCCTCCAGAGGATCTTCCCAACCCAGGGGCTGAACCCACGTCTCTTATGCCTCCTGCGTTGGCAGGTGGGTTCTTTACCTCTTGCCCCACCTGGGCAGCCCTCACAATACCACAATACCATTATTGCACCTGAAAAGTTAATGCTAATTCCTTAGGAGCATCTAGTGTGTAGGTCGTCCTCAAATGTTAGAACTTTAAAAACCTTCTTTTAGAAACACTTTAGAAGTACACAGTAAATACCATCAGACATGAAAACTTTAAAAAATTGTGAAACAGATCATATAAAAATATGAATATCACAGAGTCACAATTTCTCAATGTGGTACCCGCACCACTTTACACATATGAGACAGGAACGTCCCTGATGGTCCATTGGTAATGAATCTGCCTGTTGGTGCAGGGGACACAGGTTTGATCCCTGGCTCTGGGAATGTCCACATGCTGCAGGACAGCTAAGCCCATGGCCCCAGCTACTGAGCTTGTGCTCTAGAGCCTGTGCTTTGTAACAAAAGAAGCCTATGCACTGCAATGAGGAGTAGCCCCCACCTGCTGCAACTAGAGAAAGCCCGTGTGCAGCAATGAAGACCCAACACAGACAAAAATAAATACAGTTTAAAAAGAAAGATGATTTGAAAAAAGTATATGAGGTCATTTTAGGTGGTATATGGACAACCATTTAAAACATTTTTTAAACTTCTTTTACCATTTGTATAGGAAAAACTATAACCAGCACACTAAACTCATGATTTCATGGATTTTAGTACCTGAGATAAGACCAAAAGTTTTCATACTAAATCAATTTAAAAGTGTGAAATAAATGATAGTTTACATAGTATATAGATATAGCCAGATTATAACCATGGTAGGCAAACGAGTGAAGTTTGGGGGAACACAGAAGAAAGCACAAACTAAAAGGTCATTTGGGGCCCAGAATGGCATCCCCAGCATTGTTCGCTCACCTGAGGCCCGGGACCTGACTCTGAATGGCTTTGAGCTGTTTTTGAGGAGGTGGGTTGTCCATTCAACAAAAGTCACAGTTTGTCAGGCCCTGATCTAGCCCCTCGGGCGGTGGGTAGCTCCTCATGGCTACCGCCCCTGACCTCGGACGTGGGGTAGCTCCTCTCGGCTGCCGCCCCTGACCTCGGACGTGGGGTAGCTCCTCTCGGCTGCCGCCCCTGACCTCGGACGTGGGGTAGCTCCTCTNCATGCTTGTTAACATGAGATGTGTATAAGAGACAGTTTCCAGTCCTGTGGCCACTGCTGAGTTTTCCAAATTGGCTGGCATATTGAATGCAGCATTTTCATAGCATCATCTTTCAGGATTTTAAATAGCTCCACTGGAATTCCATCACCTCTACTAGCTTTGTTCATCGTGATGCTTCCTAAGGCCCACTTGAGTTCACATTCCAGGATGTCTGACTCTAGGTGAGTGATCATACCACCATGATTATCTGGGTCATGAAACTTTTTTGTACAGTTCTTCTGTGCATTCTTGTCACCTCTGCTTAATATCTTCTGCTTCTGTTAGGTCCATACCATTTCTGTCCTTTATCGAGCCCATCTTTGCATGAAATGTTCCCTTGGTATCTTTAATTTTCTTGAAGAGATCTCTAGTCTTTCCCATTCTGTTGTTTTCCTCTATTTCTTTGCACTGATTGCTCAGGAAGGCTTTCTTTTCTCTTTCTTTTTTTTTTTTTTCTTATCACTCCTTGCTATTCTTTGGGATGCTGCATTCAGATGCTTATATCGTTCCTTTTCTCCTTTGCTTTACACGCTTCTTCTTTGCACAGCTATTTGTAAGGCCTCCTCAGACAGCCATTTTGCTTCTTTCATTTCTTTTTCTTGGGGGTGGTCTTGCTCCCTGTCTGGTGTATAGTGTCATGAACCTCCAACCATTGTTCTTCAGGCACTCTGTCTATCATATCTAGGCCCTTAAATCTATTTCTCACTTCCACTGTATAATCATTAATGATTTGATTTAGGTCATACCTGAATGGTCTAGTGCTTTTCCCTACTTTCTTCATTTTACGTCTCAGTTTGGCAATAAGGAGTTCATGATCTGAGCTACAGTCAGCTCCCAGTCTTTTTTTTTTTTTTTTNGTTCCTTTTCTCCTTTGCTTTACACGCTTCTTCTTTGCACAGCTATTTGTAAGGCCTCCTCAGACAGCCATTTTGCTTCTTTCATTTCTTTTTCTTGGGGGTGGTCTTGCTCCCTGTCTGGTGTATAGTGTCATGAACCTCCAACCATTGTTCTTCAGGCACTCTGTCTATCATATCTAGGCCCTTAAATCTATTTCTCACTTCCACTGTATAATTGTTAATGATTTGATTTAGGTCATACCTGAATGGTCTAGTGCTTTTCCCTACTTTCTTCATTTTACGTCTCAGTTTGGCAATAAGGAGTTCATGATCTGAGCTACAGTCAGCTCCCAGTCTTTTTTTTTTTTATTTGCCGACTGCATAAAGTTTCTCTATCTTTGGCTGCAGAGAATATAATCAATCTGATTTCAGTGTTGACCATCTGATTATATCCATGGGATTCCCTGCTGGCTCAAAGGTTAAAGCATCTGCCTTCAATGCAGGAGACCTGGGTTCTATCCCTGGGTCGGGAAGATCCGCTGGAGAGGAAATGGCAACCCACTCCAGTATTCTAACCTGGAGAATCCCATGGGTGGAGGAGCCTGGTGGGCTGCAGTCCACGGGGCCGCAAGAGTCGGACACGACTGAGCAAACAGCCTTGGTCTTGTTTTACTCCTGTGTGTTCTCTTGGCAGAGCTCTATTAACCTTTGCCCTGCTTCATTCTGTACTCCAAGATCAAATTTGCCTGCTACTCCAGGTGTTTCTTGACTTCCTACTTCGCCTTCCAGGCCCTATAATGAAAAGGCCATCTTTTTATGGTGTTAGTTCTAGAAAGTCCTGTAGGTCTTCCTAGAACGGTTCAACTTCAGCTTCTTCAGCATTACTGGTCTGGGCATAGATTTGGATTACCGTGATACTGAATAGTTTGTCTTGGAAATGAACAGAGATTATTCTGTCATTTTTGAGACTGCATCCAAGTACTGCATATCGTACTCTTGTTGACTATGATGGCTGCTCCATTTCTTCTACGGGATTTCTGCCCACAGAAGCAGATATCATAGTCATCTGAGTTAAATTCACTCAAGCCAGTCTATTTTAGTTCGCTGGTTCCGAAATTGTCAGCATTCACTCTTGCTACCTCCTGATTGATCACTTCCAATTTACCTTGATTCATGGAACTATCATCCCAGGTTCCTATGCAATATTGCTCTACAGCATCGGACATTGCTCGTATCACCAGTCACATCCACAACAGGGTACTGTTTTTGTTTTGGGTCCATTCTTTCATTCTTNTTTACCTTGATTCATGGAACTATCATCCCAGGTTCCTATGCAATATTGCTCTACAGCATCGGACATTGCTCGTATCACCAGTCACATCCACAACAGGGTACTGTTTTTGTTTTGGGTCCATTCTTTCATTCTTTCTGGAGTTATTTCTCCCCTGATCTCCAGCAGCATATTGGGCACCTACTGACCTGGGGAGTTCGTCTTTCAGTGCCATATCTTTTTGCCTGTTCATACTGTTTATGGGGCTCTCTCGGCAGGAATACTGAGGTGGTTTGCCATTGCCTTCTCCAGTGGACCACATTTTGTCATATCTCTCCACCATGACCTGTCCATCTTGGGTGGCCCTACATGGCATGGCTCATAGTTTTGCTGAGTTAGACAGGGCTGTGATCCATGTGGTTAGATTGTTTAGTTTTCTATGGTTGTGATTTTTAGTCTATCTGCCCTCTGATGGAGGAAGGATCAGAGGCTTATGAAAGATTCCTGAAGGGATAGACTCACTGAGGGGGATACTGGGTCTTGTTCTGATCCTTGAGGTCTTGCTTAGTAAATCTTTAATCCAATTTTCTGTTAATTGGTAGAGATGTGTTCCTTCCCTGATATTTACCTGGGGCCAAAATATGGTGGAAGTACTGAAGATAATGGTGACCTCCCTCAAAAGATCCCATGCATGTACTGCTAGAATCCCTGTAGCAGGCCACCACCGAAACACACCTTCACCCACTGGAGACTTCTGGACACCCTCAGGCAAGTCCAGGACAGTCTCCTGTGGGGTCACTGTTCCCTTCTCCTGGGTCCTGGTGCACAAATTACTGTTGTGCCCTCCAAGATTTTGTTTCCTAGTCTTGTGTAAGTTCTGGCAACTCTATGATGGGATTAATGGNATCTTCCTGACCCAGAAACTGAACCCACATCTCTTACATTTCCTGAATTAGCACGAACGTTCTTTACCACTAGCACCACCTGAGAAAACCTGACCGTCATGGAGTGGGCAATTAGTAGTTTTGTTAACATGAATGAATTGATTAATTAATCCTGAGCTCCTCTAGAAAAGCTATATGAAAGAGTTCAAGCACTACCAGGATATTCCATGTATCTTCTCATTCCCTAGGAAACACTAAAAAGATCAAATATAATGTATAGAAGATAGAAAGTATTGATTATAACAAGGAAATATACTCCTCCAGTTTATTTTCTGCCATGGAAAACACTTTGTCATAATCACAGTGCAACTGTCATATTAAAAAGTAAAAAAAATAGGTACACAGCAGGAATATATTTTAATCTAAAGAAAAAAGTACAAACTGAGATTTAACTATGGTAGAATGAAATGTATGCAATATATCTGAAAACAATAGAACGTTTATATCATATCAGTATAAAGAAATTCTAGTATAATTTCTAGAAAATTTATTTTCAAAACAAATCCTGAACACGTACAAATATGAAAACTTTCCTGTCCATCTCTATCTTTTCATTCTTTATCTATTCATCAAGACACAAGCATTTCTTACTTTTTTGTACTATGTTCTGAACTGATTTTCTGCACATCCAAAAATGAGTAGCCACAGACCATGTCCTCGAAGATGTGATACACTAAAAAAGCAATAGTAAGTGTAATGGATCTATCCAAAGATGGGCACACACAGCTATTATTTTCCCCATCAGTGCCCTTTCTGAATGTCCTCCAAAAAAGTTCACTATAACTTTTCATGCTTCAGCTCCTATAACATGTTGATATGGTCAATGGGATCTGGAAAATAGCATCACCAAGTAGTTGAGGTTGTCAGTCATTCTAAACTTTAGGTTAAACTGGAAAGAGAAGGTAGAGGATGGAACGGGAGAATTCATAAATTGGTTTACTATAGGAGAAGTCAAATTGATGCCATGCATACCTAAGTGGTATATCCAGCCTGAAATTCTAGTGGATGACTGATATCCCTTCTAAACGTAAGTGGATTTTTTTTTTTTTTTNTAAACTTTAGGTTAAACTGGAAAGAGAAGGTAGAGGATGGAACGGGAGAATTCATAAATTGGTTTACTATAGGAGAAGTCAAATTGATGCCATGCATACCTAAGTGGTATATCCAGCCTGAAATTCTAGTGGATGACTGATATCCCTTCTAAACGTAAGTGGATTTTTTTTTTTTTTTTTAGTTAATTGAGGGAGAAAGAAACATTTGGATTAAGGTTACTTCAAACTGCATTCATCTAATTTGAGCACACTGAAGGCAGACCCATGTTTTGTGGGACTCAAAAGCTAAACGAACTCGACATGAGCTTAAGAAAATAATATATCAAAATAACAAAGATAAAACTTTACTTTTCCTTGTAATATTTACTTAGATTACTATAAGGGAAAAACTTCTAATAAACTGTACATTTTATTTTTTTTAATTTTAAGAATTCTTTTATTTATTTACAAATAACAAAAACCCATAACACAAAACTTATATGTTAACATAATTTTTATAAAAAATATAGATGTTTCTCTTTAAAAAAAAAGTGAGAAGCACGGCATTGTTTAACATTTTGTTAATTTCTTCCACATCTAGCTAACTAGGAGAGAGCTAGATTTTCTTCTCTGCTTTGCATTCACTCTACTGATCTATAACATGCAGTTTCTGGAAAACTCCTTTGTACACTTAGCAAAGAATGAGGATGTGGCAAAAGCGACTCTGACCCCGAGCACCCTTGAAAGGGCCTTGAGGACTTCTCTGGACCATCCTGAGAACCGCTGCCGTAGTCTAGTCACAATTCACATACAAGGAAATCGAATCTCAAGAGAGATCAACTGAGATCCAAAATGGTAAGGCCTGTTAACAATAGGATACAGATCCTGGATGGTTTAACTCACTTCCTTGGGTTTACATTCCCAATCAGAAATACACCCTAATGACCTGTCCTCTCTGCTCTAGTTGTAGGAACTGTCAAAATATATTAACAACAACAACAAACAGAAAAGAAAAACTAACAAATGTGATAAATTCTGTGTTAGCACTTGAATTAGGATCTCTACTAGAACTGAAACACTAAGACAANTTTACATTCCCAATCAGAAATACACCCTAATGACCTGTCCTCTCTGCTCTAGTTGTAGGAACTGTCAAAATATATTAACAACAACAACAAACAGAAAAGAAAAACTAACAAATGTGATAAATTCTGTGTTAGCACTTGAATTAGGATCTCTACTAGAACTGAAACACTAAGACAAATTCTACTGCACTCTCCTCCACACACATCAATACCAGAGAAATACAAAAAGTTAAATAAACTGTACATTTTAAAGATGGAAAATAGCACAAAACCTATGAAATGCAGGCAAAGACATTCTTATGAATTAAATGCCCGTCACACTACTATTATCTTTCTTAAATCTTTGGAACTCATTCTCTTTGTATTTTCTGCAGAGGTAATTGAATGATAATTTAGTTCCCTCACCAGAAAGTTTGATCAATTGTTTCTTATTTTTGATGGTTAAATATATATATTTAACTTTTCAACTAATTTTGCAAATGTTCTATGTAAGGCTAGAGGTTTCTTTTCAAGTTAGGATAAATAATTTTCAAGCTTTGTGGCTTTTTATTTTCATAGATGAGCATTAATATTTGAGGACATTTCTGCTGCAGTACAAATGTTGGATAATCTTTGCATTGACAACATTCACTAACTATAGTTTTAGGGCCCTTCCAAGGATCTTAGAAGGAAACTGTGTGTGAACAAATTTAATTATTAAACTTCACTAGCTGCACAATAATATGTCTCTTGATATTTCTGATAAATATTATTAGTCTCTGTGGCAATTCTTCAATCCAAACTTGCAAAGATAATCTTATTTTCTGTTAACATAAATATTTGATCATCTTGACGCCACATGTTAAAAAAAAATCCTTTACCTCTTGAAATAATGTACATTAACAAAACTAAATATATAGAATTTGACTTATAGAAAGTCCCTCAGATGCTGAGGGAATAAGGTCTATTATTTTTTCATAAAGTACACACTTCAGTTCAGTTCAGTCTCTCAGTTGAGTCCAACATTTTACAACCCCATGGACTGCAGCAGCCCAGGCTTTCCTGTCCATCAAAAACTCCTGGAGACTACTCAAACTCTGTCAATCAAGTAGGTGATACCATTCAACCATCTCATCCTCTGTTGTCCCCTACTCATCCCGCCTTCAATCTTTCTCAGCCTTTTCCAATGAGTTGGTGCTTCACATCAGATGGGCAAAATACTGGAGCCTTTTCCAATGAGCCGGTGCTTCATATCAGGTGGGCAAAATACTGGAGCTTCAACTTCAGCATCAATCCTTCCAATGAATATTCAGGACTGATTTCCTTTAGGAGTGACAGATTGTATCTCCTTGATGTCCAAGATTATACTCTCCTTGAGAATACTTTCAAGAGTATTCTCCAGCATCACAGTTCAAAACCATCAGTTCTTCGGTGTGCAGCTTTCTTTATAGTCCAACTCTCACATCCATACTTGACTACTGGAAAAACCACAGCTTTGACTAAACAGACATTTGTTCATAAAGTATTAGCTCTGCTTTTAAATATGCTGTCTAAGTTGGTCATAGCTTTTCTTCCAAGGAGCATGTGTCTTTTAATTTCATGGCTGCAGTCACCATCTGCAGTGATTTTGGAGCTCAAGAAAATAAAGTGTGCCACTGTTTCCATTGTTTCCCCATTTATTTGTCATGAAGTGATGGAACCAGATGCCACGGTCTTACTTTTCTGAATGTTGAGGTTTAAGCCAACTTGTTCATTCTCCTCTTTCACTTTCATCAAGAGGCTCTTTAGTTATTCTTCACTTTCTGCCATAAGGGTGGTGTCATCTACATATCTGAGGCTATTGATATTTCTCCCAGCCATCTTGATTCCAGCCTGTGCTTCATCCAGCCCACCACTTTGTATGATGTAATCTGCATATAAGTTAAATTAGCAAGGTGACAATATACAGCCTCGAGGTACTCCTTTTCCTATTTGGAACCAGTCTGT
>SJYX01002705.1:352754-370310 GCA_006410675.1 Oreotragus oreotragus | reverse complement strand
GGGAATCAAAAGGAGAGAGACAGATCCAGTCAGTAATCAGTTCCCTAAGTGTTCTCCACCATCCAGAACACACCAAGAGATTCACAGAGTTGGGTAGAGAAGAGAAGGGGGAGGGAGGAGATAGAGGCGACCTGGAGGAAAAAAAGGAGAGTCCAAAGGTGGAGAGAGCAGTCAAGCCAGTAATCTCACTCCCAAGTAAAAATGGGTACTGAAGGTTGGGTTCTTAAAGGTACAAAATTGATAACAAATACCAAAAGGCAAAGATTAAAAATCTAGAGTAGAGGTTAGATTTTCAAAAATACAATATTAAGGAAAAAGAGAGAGAGAAAAAAAAAGTCACAAAATTATAATATATATATATATATATGAAGTTTGCATTTTAAAACCTCTTTTATTTTGCAAAGTAATAGTAAGTTATAAAAATGAAAATTAAAGGAGTAATAGAGGACTTAAAAATAAAAAAAAATTAAAGTATGATAGTAAAAAATTTTCTAGGACTTTCTCTGGTGTTGTCAGCAGTGTGGGATCAGTTCATTTTTGGATAGTTCCTTGATCTGGCTTATATTTCTCAAGATCTATAGGCCCCGTCCTATGTAGTTGGTACTTTTTACAGGGTTTTAATCTATTGCACCTGTCACTTCCAAGGAGGGTCCCTCTGTTTTAGCTTCTGTTTTTCTGGTCTGTTCAGTGTCTAATTTCCACCCTGGCACAAGGGGGCAGTGGTCGACACTTTTTTAGGCTCACTTGTTCAGTGGTGCTGTGGGGTGGGAGGGACGCTGCAAACAAATAACACTGGGGTGTGGTTGCAGTGTCTGGGCCACACTGGGTTTGCCCTCACTCACCGCGTGTGTGCTTTCCCTGTCTACACTGCTTAGGCTCTAGGTTGCTCTGCTGGGAACTATCTGAGGCCGGACCTGGTTTGTATGCACTTCCCAGGTCTAAGCCACTTAGGTTCAGGTACTCAGGTAGTCCTCAGAGGTGCAGACTCGGTTGGGCCTACATTTTGTGCCCTTCCCAAAACCAAGCAGCTCAGGTGACCAGGTGTTTGGCAAGTGTGGTTGCTGTGACTTATCTCCTCCCCCATCCCTGCTGCTCAGTTTTCTGGGTGTACAGCCAGCGCACCTTTTCAAGCAGATGTTGACTGTCCAGAATCCCAAGAAGTCTTGGTTAGCAATGAAGCCTGCTTGCAGTTTGGTAGATAATGCCTCTCTGGGGCTGCGATTGCTCCATTGTGGCTCTGGCAGCCCTCGCTTGCCTGTCTCAGGAGGGGGACAGGCTGGCCTGCAGCCGGCTAGCTCTGCTCAGTTCTTTGTTCTGTGAGCGGGCCTGACAGTGTCTTAGGTTAGGGCTTTTCGTGTAGCTCTGCTCAGTCCTTCCTTCTGTGAGTGGGCCTGACACTGTCTTGTGTATGTGTGAAGTCGCTCAGTCATGTCCGACTCTTTGCGACCCCATGGACTGTAGCCTACCAGGCTCCTCCCTACATGGGATTCCCCAGGCAAGAGTACTGGAGTGGGTTGCCATTTCCTTCTCCAGGGGATCTTCCTGACCCAGGGATCGAATCCAGGTCTCCCGCATTCAAGGCAGATGCTTTAACCTCTGAGCCACCAGGCTAGGGCTTTTTGCATGATAGTCATCCCACAGTCTGGTTTGCAATCCTGAGTTAGTACTCTCAGATTACCCTCAGGGCATTCAGGCCCGGTCCTTACTCTAAGCAATGCAGCCTGTGCCTCCCTGCCCAGTACCCGCTTGCTAGTGGGGAATGCAGGCATCTGTGCTGCTTCTCCTCTCGGGTAGTACCATTGGGCACATAATCTGTGGGTTTTAATTATTTATTTATTTTTTATCCCAGTTATGTTGCCCTCTGTGGTTCCAAGGCTCACTACAGACTCAGCAGTGAGAGTGTTTCCTGGTGTTTGGAAACTTCTCTTTTTTAAGACTCCTTTCCCCAGATGGAGGTCTATGCCTATCTCTTTTGTCTCTTTTTAACTTTTATGTTTTTTCCTACTCCTTTCAAAGACAATGCACTGCTTTTCTGTGTGCCTGTTGCCAACATCCACTGGATCATGGAAAAAGAAAGAGAATTCCAGAAAAACATCTGCTGCTGCTGCTGCTGCTAAGTAGCTTCAGTCATGTCCGACTCTGTGCAACCCCATAGACGGCAGCCCACTAGGCTCCCCCATCACTGGGATTCTCCAGGCAAGAACACTGGAGTGGGTTGCCATTTCCTTCTCCAGTGCATGAAAGTGAGAAATGAAAGTGAAGTCGCTCAGTCGTGTCCGACTCTTAGCAACCCCATGGACTGCAGCCCACCAGGCTCCTCCATTCATGGGATTTTCCAGGCAAGAGTACTGGAGCGGGGTGCCATTACTTCTGCTTTATTGACTATGCCAAAGCCTTCGACTGTGTGGATCACAATAAACTGTGGAAAATTCTGAAAGAGATGGTAATACCAGACCACCTGACCTGTCTCTTGAGAAATCTGTATGCAGGTCAGGAAGCAACAGTTAAAACTGGACATGGAACAACAGACTGGTTTCCAAATAGGAAAAGGAGTAAGTCGAGGCTGTATACTATCACCTTGCTTATTTAACTTCTATGCAGAGTACATCATGAGAAATGCTGGACTGGAAGAAGCACAAGCTGGAAGCAAGATTGCTAGGGAGAAACATCAATAACCTCAGATATGCAGATGACACCACCTTTATGCCAGAAAGTGAAGAGGAACTAAAAAAGCCTCTTGATGAAAGTGAAAGAGGAGAATGAAAAAGTTGGCTTAAAGCTCAACATTCAGAAAATGAAGATCATGGCATCCGGTCCCATCACTTCATGGGAAGAGATCTGTCTCTTATACACATCTAGATGTGTATAAGAGACAGCACCTGTGATGTGTTTATTACCTCCTTCACTTAACTAACCCTTAATCATTCTTTTATTTTTTAGAAGTTTTAAGTTATGTAATATTCCAAACATACAGATGTTGGGATCTCCTACCTCCCCAATCCTGTCTCTCACTAGAGGCTCTCTTCTTGTCTGTGAAGTCAAGCCACAGCTTGCCACCCATGGGGGGATAGGAATAGCCATCATCACAGGTGGCAAAAGATAAAATGCCCACCACTGGCCAACTCCTGCCTCCCCAGGCCAAGAAGGCGACACTTGCTTCCAGAGATGGAGCAGAGGCGGTGGTATTTTATGACAATACATTTTGAAAATACAGATTAAATAAAAAGTATATAAAAACTACGTAACTTACTAAAATTGACTCAAGAAGACCTGAATAGAAGACCTGAATTGTTCCATAATCAATAAAGGAATGGAATCTAAAGTATAAAATCTTCCCCTACCAAAATGACTGACCTGGAACATTCTGTAGCTGAGGATTGCAGGAAATGCTTATTCCTAGTAGAGTACATCATGAGAAATGCTGGACTGGAAGAAGCACAAGCTGGAAGCAAGATTGCTAGGGAGAAACATCAATAACCTCAGATATGCAGATGACACCACCTTTATGCCAGAAAGTGAAGAGGAACTAAAAAAGCCTCTTGATGAAAGTGAAAGAGGAGAATGAAAAAGTTGGCTTAAAGCTCAACATTCAGAAAATGAAGATCATGGTATCTGGTCCCATCACTTCATGGGAAATAGATGGGGAAACAGTAGAGACAGTGTCAAACTTTATTTTTGGGGGCTCCAAAATCACTGCCGATGGTGACTGCAGCCATGAAATTAAAAGACGCTTACTCCTTGGAAGGAAAGTTATGACCAATCTAGATAGCATATTCAAAAGCAGAGACATTACTTTGCCAACAAAGGTCCATCTAGTCAAGGTTATGGTTTTTCCAGTGGTCATGTATGGATGTGAGAGTTGGACTGTGACGAAAGCTGAGCGCCAAAGAATTGATGTTTTTGAACTATGGTGTTGGAGAAAACTCTTGAGAGTCCGTTGGACTGCAAGGAGATCCAACTAGTCCATTCTGAAGGAGATCAGCCCTGGGTGTTTTTTGGAAGGAATGATGCTAAAGCTGAAACTCCAGTACTTTAGCCACCCCATGCAAACAGTTGACTCATTGGAAAAGACTCCGATACTGGGAGGGTTTAGGGGCAGGAGGAGAAGGGGATGACAGAAGATGAGGTGGCTGGATAGCATCACCCACTTGATGGACATGAGTTTAGGTGAACTCTGGGAGTTGGTGATGTACAGGGAGGCCTGGTGTGCTGCAACTCATTGGGTCACAAAGAGTCAGACACGACTGAGCCACTGAACTGAACTGAACTAATGTCCTCTGCTGGCATTCAGAAGTTGTTTTGTGGAATTTTCTCAGCATTCAAATGTTCTTTTGATGAATCTGTGGGGGAGAAAGTGGTCTCCCCGTCCTATTCCTCTGCCATCTTAGGACCACCTCCCAAGTTTCCCCTTTAACTTCTACCATGCTTGCCTCTGTTCCTTCTCCCTCTCCCTCCTGATGAATCAACACAAGGCTGTTAGAAACAGAGAGCAGTATTGTGATGGTTATCAGGATCACACTAACCACCAAGAGCAAGAAGTATCAGGCAGAACTACCTTCAATCCGAAGTTCCAGATGAACACCAAAAACAGCTTCCTGAGCCCAAATGATGACACATACCCAACCTTTGTCCATCCTATAAAATTTCAACATACTTTCATCAGGGCAATTTCTGATCTCCCATGCCCCCTAAGAGGCATCAGATGAAGAAAGCGTTTAAGTGTAGTCAAGTTTGTTAAACAATCTTCTTTGCGCTCAGGAATATAATACCCTAACTAAAATACAACAGTTTAATAAGGAAGAACTGCTGATGGACAATGCTTCTGATTCTATAAGTTCATCCCACGTACAAATTTATCTATAATTTTCTTTTTAGACGATCTTTTTTTAAGTCAAGACAATTTCAAAAGACAAACCTGTATTTTTTATGTATGTTCCTTCCCTGAAGCCTCTGGAAATCGATGAAAGGAGTTCAGTTTGGAGTTATGCAGTTAGCAAGAGAGTGCGGAGATTTTATGAATATTGAGAAAAGCACTCTCCTCGAGTGTTGGTCAAGAATTGTTGCTTTATTCAGTCATAAGTCATCTCCAACTCTGTTACAGCCTCATGGACTCTAGCCCAGCAGGCTCCTCTCTCCATGGTATTTCGCAGGAAAGAATATTGGAATGGATTGCCATTTCCTTCCTAAAGGATCTTCCCGACCCAATTATGAACCCGTGTCTCCAGCATTGGCAGGTGGATTCTTTACCAGTGAGTCACCAGGGAAACCCTGCTCAAGGACAGAGAGACTCGAAGCATGCACAAGTGCAAAGGCACTTCCTGGTTAATTGAGCTTTACCTGATGTTAAGAAAGGAGTAAGGGATGCAAGCTCACAGTGAGAGGTCCATTTAATATTTCTTTATTATGTCATTAAAATTATATTTAGGCTCAGGTTGAAGGCACTCAACATCAATTTTTTTTTTCAATTTTTTGAACACTGACTCATTAAAATTTCTCATTAAAATTTTCCAGCCTGGTGTGAGTTCTTTGGACATGGGCTGTTTCGAACAAGTTAAGTCAGCTATGGATGAAGCAATACAAGAGCAAGGATCATAGATCCCAATAGCAAAAAATATAATTTCAGAGAGAAAGTTCCACAGACTAAACTGGGTGGCAGATAAAATGGTAGCCACCAGGCTCAGAAAATGTATAAATATTAACTGGAAATCAGAAGAAAAACACTGTGAGAAGAAAATATTGGAAATAAAGGTCTTGCAGTAAGTCCAGGGAGGTGAAATACAAACTAAATTGATTGGGGCATTAAGCATTGCTAAATAAACTCTTAAAATTTTGGCTATCTGAATGATACCATTTACAAAAAAGAAAAGATTACCTTCAGTTTACTATCCTATACATTTAATACCCTACTTAATTGTTTCTACTAAAAGCAAAATATGTTTTAGTACATCTAAAATATTTCAAGGGATAGGCTTGTAAAATATTTTTATAATTCTCCAAATGCAGCAGCTTCACTTTATAATGACTGCTTACTTTTTTTGGTTGCAATATAGTCATTATTTCTTGGCCAAAATATTAATCCCATGACAGTGACTGTTAGTACTGCTAATGTAAAGAAAATTGTCAGATATTAGAATGAAATAACTTTTATTAGTTATATTATTTCTATGAGGTAGAATGAAATTATACTGAGAGTAAACATCTTCTAGAAAGGAAAAGAGAAATAGATAGAAAAACTTTTTTTTTTTAATAGAAACTTAGTATAGCACACAGAACTCTACTCAATGGGAAAGAAATCTAAAGAGGAATAGGTTGACTGATTCATTTTGCTATACAGTAAGAAATCAACACAACATTGTAAAGCAATTAAACACCAATAAAATTAATTTGAAAGAAAGTAGCTTAAATATAGTTCTTTTAGAGCCACCTGATGTTCTTAATAAAAAAAAACTTGAAAAATATATTGCATATGCAAATGATACATAAAGTGTTAAATTNCGACTGTGTGGATCACAATAAACTGTGGAAAATTCTGAAAGAGATGGTAATACCAGACCACCTGACCTGTCTCTTGAGAAATCTGTATGCAGGTCAGGAAGCAACAGTTAAAACTGGACATGGAACAACAGACTGGTTTCCAAATAGGAAAAGGAGTAAGTCGAGGCTGTATACTATCACCTTGCTTATTTAACTTCTATGCAGAGTACATCATGAGAAATGCTGGACTGGAAGAAGCACAAGCTGGAAGCAAGATTGCTAGGGAGAAACATCAATAACCTCAGATATGCAGATGACACCACCTTTATGCCAGAAAGTGAAGAGGAACTAAAAAAGCCTCTTGATGAAAGTGAAAGAGGAGAATGAAAAAGTTGGCTTAAAGCTCAACATTCAGAAAATGAAGATCATGGTATCTGGTCCCATCACTTCATGGGAAATAGATGGGGAAACAGTAGAGACAGTGTCAAACTTTATTTTTGGGGGCTCCAAAATCACTGCCGATGGTGACTGCAGCCATGAAATTAAAAGACGCTTACTCCTTGGAAGGAAAGTTATGACCAATCTAGATAGCATATTCAAAAGCAGAGACATTACTTTGCCAACAAAGGTCCATCTAGTCAAGGTTATGGTTTTTCCAGTGGTCATGTATGGATGTGAGAGTTGGACTGTGACGAAAGCTGAGCGCCAAAGAATTGATGTTTTTGAACTATGGTGTTGGAGAAAACTCTTGAGAGTCCGTTGGACTGCAAGGAGATCCAACTAGTCCATTCTGAAGGAGATCAGCCCTGGGTGTTTTTTGGAAGGAATGATGCTAAAGCTGAAACTCCAGTACTTTAGCCACCCCATGCAAACAGTTGACTCATTGGAAAAGACTCCGATACTGGGAGGGTTTAGGGGCAGGAGGAGAAGGGGATGACAGAAGATGAGGTGGCTGGATAGCATCACCCACTTGATGGACATGAGTTTAGGTGAACTCTGGGAGTTGGTGATGTACAGGGAGGCCTGGTGTGCTGCAACTCATTGGGTCACAAAGAGTCAGACACGACTGAGCCACTGAACTGAACTGAACTAATGTCCTCTGCTGGCATTCAGAAGTTGTTTTGTGGAATTTTCTCAGCATTCAAATGTTCTTTTGATGAATCTGTGGGGGAGAAAGTGGTCTCCCCGTCCTATTCCTCTGCCATCTTAGGACCACCTCCCAAGTTTCCCCTTTAACTTCTACCATGCTTGCCTCTGTTCCTTCTCCCTCTCCCTCCTGATGAATCAACACAAGGCTGTTAGAAACAGAGAGCAGTATTGTGATGGTTATCAGGATCACACTAACCACCAAGAGCAAGAAGTATCAGGCAGAACTACCTTCAATCCGAAGTTCCAGATGAACACCAAAAACAGCTTCCTGAGCCCAAATGATGACACATACCCAACCTTTGTCCATCCTATAAAATTTCAACATACTTTCATCAGGGCAATTTCTGATCTCCCATGCCCCCTAAGAGGCATCAGATGAAGAAAGCGTTTAAGTGTAGTCAAGTTTGTTAAACAATCTTCTTTGCGCTCAGGAATATAATACCCTAACTAAAATACAACAGTTTAATAAGGAAGAACTGCTGATGGACAATGCTTCTGATTCTATAAGTTCATCCCACGTACAAATTTATCTATAATTTTCTTTTTAGACGATCTTTTTTTAAGTCAAGACAATTTCAAAAGACAAACCTGTATTTTTTATGTATGTTCCTTCCCTGAAGCCTCTGGAAATCGATGAAAGGAGTTCAGTTTGGAGTTATGCAGTTAGCAAGAGAGTGCGGAGATTTTATGAATATTGAGAAAAGCACTCTCCTCGAGTGTTGGTCAAGAATTGTTGCTTTATTCAGTCATAAGTCATCTCCAACTCTGTTACAGCCTCATGGACTCTAGCCCAGCAGGCTCCTCTCTCCATGGTATTTCGCAGGAAAGAATATTGGAATGGATTGCCATTTCCTTCCTAAAGGATCTTCCCGACCCAATTATGAACCCGTGTCTCCAGCATTGGCAGGTGGATTCTTTACCAGTGAGTCACCAGGGAAACCCTGCTCAAGGACAGAGAGACTCGAAGCATGCACAAGTGCAAAGGCACTTCCTGGTTAATTGAGCTTTACCTGATGTTAAGAAAGGAGTAAGGGATGCAAGCTCACAGTGAGAGGTCCATTTAATATTTCTTTATTATGTCATTAAAATTATATTTAGGCTCAGGTTGAAGGCACTCAACATCAATTTTTTTTTTCAATTTTTTGAACACTGACTCATTAAAATTTCTCATTAAAATTTTCCAGCCTGGTGTGAGTTCTTTGGACATGGGCTGTTTCGAACAAGTTAAGTCAGCTATGGATGAAGCAATACAAGAGCAAGGATCATAGATCCCAATAGCAAAAAATATAATTTCAGAGAGAAAGTTCCACAGACTAAACTGGGTGGCAGATAAAATGGTAGCCACCAGGCTCAGAAAATGTATAAATATTAACTGGAAATCAGAAGAAAAACACTGTGAGAAGAAAATATTGGAAATAAAGGTCTTGCAGTAAGTCCAGGGAGGTGAAATACAAACTAAATTGATTGGGGCATTAAGCATTGCTAAATAAACTCTTAAAATTTTGGCTATCTGAATGATACCATTTACAAAAAAGAAAAGATTACCTTCAGTTTACTATCCTATACATTTAATACCCTACTTAATTGTTTCTACTAAAAGCAAAATATGTTTTAGTACATCTAAAATATTTCAAGGGATAGGCTTGTAAAATATTTTTATAATTCTCCAAATGCAGCAGCTTCACTTTATAATGACTGCTTACTTTTTTTGGTTGCAATATAGTCATTATTTCTTGGCCAAAATATTAATCCCATGACAGTGACTGTTAGTACTGCTAATGTAAAGAAAATTGTCAGATATTAGAATGAAATAACTTTTATTAGTTATATTATTTCTATGAGGTAGAATGAAATTATACTGAGAGTAAACATCTTCTAGAAAGGAAAAGAGAAATAGATAGAAAAACTTTTTTTTTTTTAATAGAAACTTAGTATAGCACACAGAACTCTACTCAATGGGAAAGAAATCTAAAGAGGAATAGGTTGACTGATTCATTTTGCTATACAGTAAAAAATCAACACAACATTGTAAAGCAATTAAACACCAATAAAATTAATTTGAAAGAAAGTAGCTTAAATATAGTTCTTTTAGAGCCACCTGATGTTCTTAATAAAAAAAAACTTGAAAAATATATTGCATATGCAAATGATACATAAAGTGTTAAATTATCAATAATATGTCAAAAATTAATTTTACTGATAATTCTGATGTCCTTTTCTGTCCTTCCTTTAATATAAGTCTTTCTAGCTTTAGACATAACTTTAGCATTTCTTCGTCTGCTAGGTATGGTCATGAGACTAAATTCTGTCCAGTGAGTTGTAAGGGGAATTGTAGGGTGGGATATCTGAAACAGTCCTCAAAGGGACAAATTATGTTCTTATTTGCCACATCCTCTTTTCTACTGGCTGAAATGCTGGCATGATTGACATCCCATGATACGTGTACTGAAGTAAGGGGAAATCAGAACAACAATGAGTGCGGTCCCAAATAAAGGTGAAGATCAAACCAATTGTGAACTGATTTATTCTGGACAAAGTATATGAATAAGAAATAAGCTTCTATTTTGCTGATACATCTACTACTTTTGTCACTCTCAGGTTTATTTAATCCTAATACACACATGCAAAAAACATTCCCCCCCACCAGACCACTGCATACATTTAGCTTAATCATGCATTTCTTTTTCAATGTTTTAAATGTTTTTGATGGAAAAAAATTAATCAACATTCAATTTAACTCCATTTTCATTAGACTTTCCTCTCCCAAGTTAATATAAGTACACATACATTTAGAGTTTTTTAATAGTGTCATTTTGAGGCTTTAGTCAAACTGTATGTATCTATCTACCATAAAATATAACATTATTCAAAGACCTTGACACTATTTAGTAGTGTCATTTCAATCAATGATTAGCTTGCTTAATCACTAAAGATGGAGAAGATTTACAGCAAACAAGAAGATATCATATGTTATTCAAAGCAATGATAATGCCATCCATCAAGTTACAGACTTTTTGAGGTTTATGTTAAGGTAATTAAATACTGGTGAATTAAAATAAATGATTAGTATACCTATATTTGGAAGGGCATATAACTTTGTTGCGTATGTAAATGACTCAACCATTTAAAAGTATCACAAACCCTGTGACTTTCATTAATACGTTTTTTACGATTTTTGACATATTCATAATTATGCATGGAATGAGATGAATACTTTATTGTAGTACTCAGTGTTTCTGAGGCAAATAGAGACTTCCTCAATTAAGCTACAGTGATTTGAAATCATTTTTGGAAGTTATTCAATATATGCATAGATAATTTATATTATGCCCTAACAGCCTTCAAAAACATTGACTTTTAAATTCATGTTATTGGCTATATTTTCTGTGTTTAAACTTAAGAAATCAAAATATCTAATTGTTAAGGATATTTGAACATGATTTATTTTACAGTATTCAAGATATTCAACTAACAAATCTCAAGGCTGACAATGTCTCCTGCAATTGAGTAGCACTTCATTTTTTTAACTGACTATAATTGTTAATAACAATCTTGGCAATGATTATTAAATATTAAGAAGAATGGAAATTTGACAGATTTTAAGCAGTATAACCACATGGCTAATAAGTTATGGAACTGTAACTTCCTCTTTCAGCTGCCTCTTCATGAAACTAGCAAAGCAAACAATAAAAAGACAGTCTATGTAATAGGCACTAGTACCTTTATGAAAGGTTTATAAGAATTCCACTCTTTAATTTGTCTAAAAGCAAACAGTAAGTGATATGATAAATATGCTCAAATGGGAATTTATATTTAGAAAGCATTCAACATAAATGAATTTCAGCTGAGTTCTGTAATTCAGAGAACAAAGATAGCAAAACAGAACTATATGTTTAAGGCCAAAGAATATGGGATGTTATTTAAGTTTCACTCCTTTAGTTTCATACATTAGTATGTTGTTGATGCTGAAATTCAGTGAATTTCAGTTTTAAACTAAGCTTGAATGTCCTCATTTTAAACAGCTTAGGTGATTAAAGAAACTAGACTCTTTTAATACCACTTCACGTTATGAAATAGAGTTAACATATATGAACATGCTAATAGATATAATTAATAATATCTGGAGCTATGTATAACACTTATAGGAGTCATTTAATCAATTTATAAGTATATATATATAAATAAATATTCAAATAAGCAGGGTACTATGATCATGAATTTGGATATCTTTGCTTACCCACTCTTGTTTCAAATTTTGGTTATGCTCCAAGTAAAAATCACACAATAGGTGTCTGTGGAGATCAGAGTCATTTGTAAATATCATTTATCTAGACTGAAAGAGATATTTTGATACTAACAAAGAATATTTAACAGATTCTTGGTATTTCTCGCATAATGAAGATTAAACAAGAAAGTTGTACTATGGTGGAAAACTGAAAGAAATAGTTGAAAGTATAGTAAAGCAGGATTTGATTGTAGATGGTGGAGAAATGAAGCAAAAATGTGAGGTCATGACGATATACTCCTTTTCAGTTTGAAAATTCAATAATTCAAAAATTAAAATATATCAAGCAAAAAAATTTGGCAAAATACATTTTAAGCGATATAAAAGACTGAAATCATCATAGTTTGTTTTCACGAATCTATCAATACTTACAATTAATGAGTATAAATAATTCATTATTCTCAACATCATGTCTATATCTTGACTGCTGTTGAAAACCATCATCATTTTAATACGATAACAACATTATTATTGCTCAATCAACAAGAGGATTTTATCTATTTTAAAAAAGATTTTTTAAAAAGAAATTAAATGGAATTTGAAAATAAACAAGTATCATCATGTTAAATAAAAAATATTTTAACCTGAATCATAAAATAAACTAAAACTTTCTTTTAGCTCATAGCTGATAATCAGTACTATCACATAAGAGTATAAAAATATGACCAATACAGTATTGTAAAGTAAAAGAATGTAAAATTTAAAAAAAGAAGAAGAAACAGGGGAAAAAACATGACTGAGTAAGCTTTCATTAATAAAATCTAAAGAAACCATTAGCTTTTACATTAGTCTGATATTTTGAAATCCTCACCATTGTCTCTGTTTATATTACATAATATTTAGCAGGTTAACACTGCTAGGACTTGGTACATATTGTGTCTAAATTTTAATTGAGACATAGAGTCTGGCATTGTGGAAAATGTATCACTAAATTATTCAGGTAGATTATTTTTATCTCAGAAAATATACACTTCAGTGAAAATTCAGTGATTTTCATTTTTTATTAATAACTAATCTTGGATGTCCTCATTTGAGAAAGTCTAGATGATTAAAGAAGTTAAACTGTTTTTCTGGTTGTGAAATATGTATTATCAGCAGTATGCTGAAAACAATAAAGAATAACAACAATAAGTATAATCAGAAAAAAAGAGCTGAGATAACAACATTAATGAACATTAATGAACATTAATTAAATGAAGAAGAGAGAAAAAAGTTTAAGATTTAATGGCATAGTCTAATGTAAATTAAAGACTATTGTAAAAGGCAAATTAGGAGACCAAAAAGATCTTTATAATTCTCTTTACTGATTTTTTACATTATTTGTTGTTGTTCAGTAGCTAAGTTATGTCCGACTCTTTTTGACCCCATGAACTGCAGCACACTAGGCTTCTGTCCTTCACAATCTCCATGAGCTTGCTAAAGCTTATGTCCATTGAGTCCATGATGCCATCCAACCATCTCATCCTCTGTCATCCCCTTCTCCTCCTGCCTTCAATCTTTCCCAGCATCAAGGTCACTTCCAGTGATTCAGCTCTTTGCGTCAGGTAGCCAAAGTATTAGAGCTTCAGCTTCAGCATTGGTCCTTCCAATGAATATTCAGGGTTTATTTTCTTTAGGATTGACTGGTTTGATCTCCTTGCTGTCAAAGGGACTATCCAGAGTCTTCTCCAACACCACAGTTCAAAAGTATCAGTTCTTCGGCACTCAGCCTTCTTTATGGTCCAACTCTCACATCCATTCGTGACCACTGGAAAAATCATAAATTCAGTTCAGTTCAGTCAAAAGGACTGTTAAGAGTCTTCCTCAACACCACAGTTCAAAAGCATCAACTCTTTGGCGCTCAGATTTCATTATAGTCCAACTCTCACGTTCATACATGACTACTGGAAAAACCATAGCTTTGACTAGATGGACCTTTGTCGGCAAAGTAATGTCTCTGCTTTTTTAATATGCTGTCTAGGTTGGTCATAGCTTTTCTTCCAAGGAGCTGCTACTGCTGCTAAGTCACTTCAGTCGTGTCTGACTCTGTGCGACCCCATAGATGGCAGCCCACCAGGCTCCCCCGTCCCCGGGATTCTCCAGGCAAGAACACTGGAGTGGGTTGCCATTTCCTTCTCCAGTGCATGAAAGTGAAAAGTGAAAGAGAAGTCGCTCAGTCGTGTCCAACTCTTCGAGACCCCATGGACTGCAGCCTACCAGGCTCCTCCGTCCATGGGATTTTCCAGGCAAGAGTACTGGAGTGGGGTGCCATTGCCATGAAGAAGGCGTTTTTTAAATGTTGTGGCTGCAGTCACCATCTGCATTGATTTTGGAGCTCAAGAAAATGAAAACTGACAATGTTTCCATATTTTCCCCATCTGCTTGCTGTGCAGTGATAGAACCAGATGCCATGATCTTCATTTTTTGAATACTGAGTTTGAAGCCAGCTGGATGGCATCATGGACTCGATGGACATGAGTCTGAGTGAACTCCGGGAGATGGTGATGGACAGGGAGGCCTGGCGTGCTGCGATTCATGGGGTCGCAAAGAGTCGGACACGACTGAGCGACTGAACTGAACTGAACTGAACTCTTTCACTTAATCAAGAGGCTCTTTAGATTCTCTTCACTTTCTGCCATTAAAATAGTATCATTTGCGTATCTGAGGTTGTTGATATTTCTCCCGGCAATCTTGATTCCAGCTTGTGCTTCTTCCAGCCTGGCTTTTCAAAATGTACTCTGCATATAAGTTAAATAAGTAGAGTGCCAATATACAGCCTTGGAGTAGTCTTTCCCCAGTTAGGAACCAGTCCATTGTTCCATGTCCAGTTCTAACTGTTGCTTCTTGTTCTGCATACAGATTTTTCAGGAGACAGGTAAGGTGGTCTGGTATTCCTGTCTTATTAGGAATATTCCACAGTTTGTTATGATCGACACACATGGACTTTAGCGTAGTCCATGAAGCAAAAGTACATTTTTTTTTTTTTAATTCCCCTGCTTTTTCTATTATACACTGTATTTTGGCAATTTGATCTCTGGTTTCTCTGCCTTTTCCAAACCCAGCTTGCACATTTGAAAGCTCTAGGTTTACATTATTGAAAAAAAAATTAATCACAAAAATGCATTAAATAACATGTAAAAATTTGAGAATAAACAGATGAATATAGTTGCCAAAGAGTAATGATGAATGCTAACATGATAACGTATTTTATTCATAATGCATATGTCTTTTATAACTGAGATAAGTACATATATGTCCTGATAATCTAGATTTTTCTCCTATAATTTTCATGCTATTAATTTTATATAGTCATAGTTCAAAATAGTTTCATTGCTAAGTAAATATATTTCACTTAATGTCTTTAAAAATGCTGTGAATATTTAGGAGACTTTTGCCCACATTTTTAACATCATAGACATTAATGAAATAGTGTCATTTGCAGCAACATGGTTAAACCTATAGATTATCATATTATGTGAAGCAAGTCAGATAAAGACAAGTAGCATATGATATCACTTATATGTGGAATCTAAATAATGATACAAATGAACTTATTTGTGAAACAGATTTCAGACTTAGAAAGCAAATTCACAGTCACCAGAGGAAAAAGTTGGAAGGAGGGACATATAAGGAAACAGGGATTAGCAGATAGATGCTACAATATGTAAAATAATAGTTGACTTCTGATAAACACTATAAAGCGGAGAAAACTAAAGAAACATGAAGATAAGAATTGGATAAATGTCATTATTAAGGGATTATGCCATCTATCTAAAACTCACAATATATTCACATATAAACTATGTGAATAAGATATTTTCACATATTTTCCAAATTTAAACTCAGACACAAAAATTAATACTATTTTCAACACAAAAATAACTAGAAAACACTAAAAATAAGATGTCATTCACAAGAACCTATGCTATAAGGTACATAGAATTAACATATTACTTACTTATAACACCTCTAATGAGAAAGTTTTAAAACTCAGAAGTTATGCTATATGTTCTAAATTTCCCCAGTTTATACCATCTTCAAATGTGGAATGTCTCATAATCAATAAGGTAAGAAAATATTATGGCATAATTTAATGTACAGTCTGTTTTTTATTTTTTCTTAATTTACCATACAATAATGCTGTATCTTCCAATAAATACCATCTTACATTCAATGAATACTGCTAAAGGATATAGCAGATGATTTGAACAAGTGGATATATACTAAATTATTTTTCAAGAGATTACAATATTATAAAATTATGTATTGTTGTTGTTAAGTTTCTAAGTCGTGTCTGATTCTTTTGTGAGGCATAGCCCACCAGGCTCCTCTGTCCATGGGATTTCCTAGACAAGAATACTGGAGTGGGTTGCATCTTCCCTACCCAAGTCTCCTGCATTGGCAGGCAGGTTCTTTACCACCGAGCTGGCAGGGAATCTCATAAAAATGTCTATTCTCCATAAATTAATCTACAGAGTTAATGCAATCCTAATTTTAATCCAATGAAACTTTTTAAAAAAGTCGATGAATCTGGAGGGATGATGTGGGGTGGGAAGTGGAGGGGGGTTCATGTTTGGGAGTTTGTGTAAAAAAATAAATAAATACAAAATAATTAAAAATAAATGAAAAAAAAAATAAAATAAAATAAAATTACCTTCAGTTCAGTTCAGTCACTAAGTCATGTCCACTCTTTGCAACCCCATGAACCACAGCACGCCAGTCCTCCCTGTCTATCACCAACTCCCAGAGTTCACCCAAACTCATGTCCATTGGCTCAGTGATGCCATCCAACCATCTCATCCTCTGTTGTTCCCTTCTCCTCCTGCCTTCAATCTTTCCCAACATCGGGATCTTCTCAAAAGAGTCAGCTCTTCTCATAAGGTGGCCAAAATATTGGAGTTTCAAGCTTAACATCAGTCTTTCCAATGAACACCCAGAACTGATTTCCTTTAGGATGGACTGGTTGGATCTCCTTGCAATCCAAGGGACTTTCAAGAGTCTTCTCCAACACCACAGTTCAAAAACATCAATTCTTCGGTGTTCAGCTTTCTTCACAGTCCAGCTCTAACACCCATACATGACTAATGGAAAAACCATGGCTTTGACTAGATGGACCTTTGTTGGCAAAGTAATGTCTCTGCCTTTTAATATGCTGTCTAGTTTGGTCATAACTTTCATTCCAAGGAGTAAACATCTTTAAATTTCATGGCTGCTATCACCATCTGCAGTGATTTTGGAGCCCCAAAAAATAAAGTTGCCACTGTTTCCCCATCTATTTGTCATGAAGCGATGTGACAGGATGCCATGATCTTAGTTTTCTGAATGTTGAGCTTTAAGCCAACATTTTCACTCTCCTCTTTCACTTTCATCAAGAGGCTTTTTAGTTCCTCTTCACTTTCTGCCATAAGGGTGATGTCATCTGCATATCTGAGGTTATTGATATTTCTCCCAGCTATCTTGATTCCAACTTATGCTTTATCCAGCCCAGTGTTTCTCATGATATACTCTGCATATATGTTAAATAAGCAGGGTGACTATATACAGCTTTGACTCATTTTCCTATTTGGAACCAGCCCTGTTGTTCCATATCCAGTTCTAACTGTTACTTCCTGACCTGCATACAGGTTTCTCAAGAGGCAGGTCAGGTGGTCTGGTATTCCCATCTCTTT
>SJYX01002705.1:333712-351681 GCA_006410675.1 Oreotragus oreotragus | reverse complement strand
GCCTGGCTTGGAGAATTTTGAGCATTACTTTATTAGCATGTGAGATGAGTGCAATTGTGCGGTAGTTTGAGCATTCTTTGGTATTGCTTTTCTTTGGGATTGGAATGAAAACTGACTTTTGCCAGTCCTGTGGCCACTGCTGAGTTTTCCACATTTTCTGACATATTGAGTGCAGCACTTTCACAGCATCATCTTTCAGGATTTGAAATAGCTCTACTGGAATTCCATCATCTCCACTAGCTTTGTTCGTAGTGATGCTTTCTAAGGCCCACTTGACTTCATATTCCAGGATGTCTGGCTGTAGGTGAGTGATCACACCATTGTGATTATCTGGGTCATGAAGATCTTTTTTGCATTGTTTTTCTGTGTATTCTTGCCACCTCTTCTTAATGTCTTCTGCTTTTGTTAGGTCCATACCATTTCTGTCCTTTATCGAGCCCATCTTTGCATGAAATATTCTCTCGGTATCTCTAATTTTCTTGAAGAGATTTCTAGTCTTTCCTATTCTATTGTTCTCCTCTATTTCTTTGCCCTGATCGCTGAAAAAGGCTTTCTTATCTCTCCTTGCTATTTGTTGGAACTCTGCCTTAAATTAAATTTTAATTAATTAAAATTCAAATAGAGAAATTACGGACTACAAAAATGGTCACTCTCATTTAAAAAGATTAAGTAAAAGTGAGACATTTTTTCTACCAAATATTAAAATATGCAGTCTTCCCAAGTTCACACATAGCATGCACTCTTCAGTGTAGAGGCAAATAAAGAAATTAGCCTCCAATTAAAATAAATAAATTTAAATTTAAAAAAATGAACATGGAGGCCAGAATCATCCAAAACAGTGTAATCAATCAGAAAAATTACTATTGTTCCAAGGGTGTCCTTAAAAAAAAATCTTTTCTCAAAATATTAAATTCTCCTATTGCTATTTATAAATGTACCAGGAAATGAAGAAAATAGTGAAAGGGATAATCAGTGTATTCTAACGTAAAATATTAGGGATCAAGAATCAAAGTCTTCTATTTCTTTGCAAAATTTTTATCAAGGGTAGTTTGAATATTGTCTGTCCTCTTTTCTCATTATATAAATTATGAGTGAGCATCTTTTAAATGCCTTGGAGATTGTCGTACTCCTTTCCATGTGCTGATAACTTCCAACATCCCAATCACTTGAAAGAAGTGACAGGATTACTCCCTGATCATTATATGCACCTCTTAATTTATACAGTGTTAAGTGAATGAAATACTAGCAGTGAAGTTTGTGGTTTACACACTCACAGTTAATTCATCCTGGCTACTAAGTTTTGACTTGCTTTATTTAACTAAACCATGGTAAATAAAATTCATGCAAATCAGAAACAGGCAAGATGAAGACTACCTGCACTTCAAAGGCAAAATAATAAAACTGAATGTTATTGTCACAAGAACAGACAAACAACACGAGAGATAAGAGAGAACTACAAAATAGCCTCAAATAAAGCAAGCTGATGGGGTGAAGCATTTCTTTAGTAGGTGAACTTATTCAACTGACTCTCTTCATGAAGAAACATACAACCAGATGTGTCCTATAACAAAAAGATGGAATCCAGAAAAATTAATTTTTAAATATTTAAGGTAAAACAATATAGTTAACATAAAAAAACTACATAGAATATCTTTCTGAATGTGGGTTGAGAGAAATAATATTTTAAATCCATTTTCTTTTTTCTCATCTTTTTCATTTTATTAAAATACTTTTTATTATATGAAATGTTAGCATAATTCTAAAAATCACATCCATATATAAGATATTCTCAGAGAATCTCACTCTAAAAGTGCATCCCTTTTAGTCTATCCCCATCACTCCTATCAGTGCTATTTTTTTTGTTCTATGTGAATGTTAAAGGAGCTTTAAAACATATCATAAACTGAGACAGAGAATCTAAAATATATGTGACTGAACCACATAAAGCATTTTTAGAAATAAATAAGAAAAAGTCAATAAACTAGTAAAAAATGAGCATTTATCTGAAGTAAAATTTGAGTATGCAATACTCAAATAAAAAGGGACTAGATCATCACATTTAGCTTAATCATGTCTTAGGATATGTACATATGTTTAAAAATGTTTAAGTGAAGTATTGATTTTTGATGAGGCTGCCACAAAGTGGAAGTGTACATACAGTGTTCTTTTTTGCTGTGTATATTTTTATGAAACATCTTCCGTTTTCCATCTCCATGAAAGCTGAAATTGTGCATTCCCTTATAAATAGAAATTCCATGTTTGTCAAGAATGATAAACACAAAATGAAGAAAAATGGAATCTGGTGCTAAGAAATGAGATAGATGACACTTTAAATTAAGAGAAATAATCTGTTTCATAAAGTGATTAATAGACACACTGGTAATCATGCTATCTCGAATGTTATAAGTCAGAATGATTCCCAAAGACAAACACACCCAAATCCCTAGAACCCATGAACACATTATGTTACATGATAAAAAGAGCTTTGTAGATAATGAGGTTAAACATTTCAACACAGGGAATTTATCCTGGATTATCTCAATAAAAGTGAAAAAGTGAAAGTGTTAGTCGCTCAGCTGTGTCTGGTCTTTGAGACCTCATGGACTGTAGCTCACCAGATTCCTCTGTCCATGGAATATTCCAGGTGAGAACACTGGAGAGGGAAGATATTCCCTTTTTCAGGGTCTTCTCAACCTAGGGATTGAACCTAGGTCTCCTGCATTGCAGGCAGATTTTTTTTTCTTAAAAAAAATTTTTTTTTAATTTTTATTTTTACTTTATTTTACTTTACAGTACTGTATTGGTTTTGGTCATGGTGTATGATCTTTTTAATGTGTTGTTGGATTCTGATTGCTAGAATTTTGTTGAGGATTTTTGCATCTATGTTCATCAGTGATACTGGCCTGTAATTTTCTTTTTTTGGTGGCATCTTTGTCGGGTTTTGGTATTAGGGTGATGGTGGCCTCATAGAATGAGTTTGGAAGTTGACCTTCCTCTGCAATTTTCTGGAAGAGTTTGAGTAGGATAGTTGTTAGCTCTTCTCGAATTTTTTGGTAGAATTCAGCTGTGAAGCCCTCTTGCTGAAGATTTCTGATTACAGTTTCAATTTTCGTGCTTGTGATGGGTCTGTTAAGATTTTCTATTTCTTCTTGGTTCAGTTAACATGATCCTTCTTTCTTCACAGTCATACTCCTTTTTGCATCTCATCTCTTCTGGTCACTAATCATGTCCTGTCTGGTGGCATTTGATTTCTGAAGGCTTAAATAAATTAGTTTAGTTCACAATGGAGTTACCTGTGTCTTTCCTTAAGGTCTCCATTTTAAAACACACAAATAGGCATGTTAAATTTACCCATCCAGAAACATATGCCTTTAAAGGACTACATGTTCCATCAGAGACAATTCTGAGGATGACTAAATAGAGATGTCCTAGAGGTACTGAAGGCAGAAGGAGAAAAAAGACTAAACCATCATGGGACAGAGGATAGAGGTATGCATCCCCTTACTGCAGCAGGAGGGGGCAATCTGTTCCAGAAAGATGTCTCTAGAAAGCATCGTATTTATCACAGGGAAAGGAGCTTGTGTTCCACTCTCTGAGTTTCATAGAGAGAAAGTGGAAGACGCCAGGGGCCACAACTGAGAAAACATGCGTATTCTGACCACACCAGCACTTCTGTAATTGAGCTGAAGGACTGATATTTGGTAACAACGTTCCCTCACTAGGAATCAAATGTGTGCAGCCTAGATGTCCATCAGCAGATGAATGGATAAGAAAGCTGTGGTACATATACACAATGGAGTATTACTCAGCCATTAAAAAGAATACATTTGAATCAGTTCTAATGAGATGGATGAAACTGGAACCGATTATACAGAGTGAAGTAAGCCAGAAAGAAAAACACCAATACAGTATACTAACACATATATATATGGAATTTAGAAAGATGGTAATGAGGACCCTGTATGCAAGACAGCAAAAGAGACACAGATGTGTAGAGCGGACTGTTGGACTCTGAGGGAGAGGGAGAGGGAGAGGGTGGGATGATTTGGGAGAATAGCATTGAAATATGTATACTATCATGTAAGAAACGAATCGCCAGTCTATGTTCGATGCAGGATGCAGGATTTTTGGGGCTTGTGTATGGGGATAATCTGGAGGGATGATGTGGGGTGGGAGGTGAGAGGGGGTGTTCATGTTTGGGAGTTCGTGTACACCCATGGCAGATTCATGTCAATGTATGCCAAAACCAATACAGTACTGTAAAGTAAAATAAAGTAAAAAAATAATAATAATAAAGTTTAAAAAAAAATGTGTGCAGTAGCTGAGTCTCGGTCAATGCTTAGTAATAAGAAGTCAGGGCAGTGTCTGCAGGAACAAGAAATTGACAGCTCAGTCAGGAAGGTGGAATTATTCACAACATCTAAAGATGGTCTTCCACCCTCTTAGGCTTAGAAGAGCAGTGGACGCTAATATCCGGAAGGACTGGACATTCCCACTGTCATGGGTGAGGCACTCTGACCACCTCCCCATGGTGGTCAAGCTCTTTACAACATAGAAGATCTAGCAGATACTCAAGATGGACAACTTATTCCAAGCATTGAGCCAAAGCTCACAGATTTAGTCCAAGAGCTTGGAAAATAGTAGTACATTAAGTAATGTTTAAGAGAATAAATGTTTCCGTTTCTGCATAGACATGGCCTCCAAATGCGCTAGAGCTGGCCAAGCCAAAGCTTGTTTCTATGGCTTAGCTGGTCGTAAGGGAGATCAAGGACAATGTTTAAGTACTTGCACTTTTTTAGCAGGATGTATGCCCTTGGAGTTCTGACTCTGGTCTTCACACTACCTCTGGAAATGCTGGATGGGGTGAGTGGAAGTACACATAGGTAACTGAACACAGAGCAACACAGTGAATCTCTTGCAAGGATATTGAAGGCCAAGACATGATATAAACAACTCAAAAATTGTGAACTATCATATATATGCATGAGTTTCCCTGATAGTTCAGTTGGTAAAGAGTCTGCCTGCAATGTATGAGACTCCGGTTCAATTCCTGTGTTGGGAAGATCCACTGGAGAAGGGATAGGCTACCCACTCCATTCATTCTTTCCTTGTGGGTCTGCTGGTAAAGAACCTGCCTGAAATGCGGGAGACCTGGGCTGGGAAGATAACTCGGACAAGGGAAAGGCTACCCATTTCAGTATCCTGGCCTGGAGAATTCCATGGAGTGTACGGTCCAAGGGGTCACAAAGAGTTGGACATGACTGAGCGAATTTCACTCATATATGTACATACACACACTTGCATGTGTTTGTGCATCTTTTCATAACTGTATTTATTAAAAATGTATTATCAACACATATCACACAAATGAACAACATGACAAAATTATAAACAGATTTATTGAAATTAGCATTCCTGTAGAAATGGACACATTACTGGAAGGATGTGTCATGCGAAATTATCTGTCAAAGACATTGAGTAGAATGCTCCATAAAGTTGCAGTTCAAGATTTAATTCATACCCAAGAAGTAAACAAGAATTATCACTAAACTTGGAGAAAGCCATCCATTGACACATGATCATATGATTCACATTAAACTATTTTCCATTCTTGAAAATTCTATGAAAGTGAAAGTTGCTCTGTGGTGTCTGACTAGATGCGACTCCATGACTACAGAGTTCATGGAATTCTCCAGGTGAGAATATAGGAATGGGTAGCCTTTCCTGCTCCAGAGGATCTTTCTAACACAGAGACTGAACTCATGTCTCCCACATTGTAAGCAGATTCTTTACCAGCTGAGCCACAAGGGAAGCCCAAGAACACTGGTGTGGATAGCCTATCCCTTCTCCAGCAGATCTTCTGGACCCAGGAATTGAACCGGGGTCTCCAGCATTGCAGGTGGACTCTTTACCAACTGAGCTATCATTTGCTTTATTATCCCCTAGACAGGATTAGGTACTTCCAACAGATTAGGTTAAAATCTATATGCTCAACTGCTGCTGCTGCTGTCACTTCAGTCATGTTCGACTCTCTGCAACCCCATATGTGGTAGCCCACCAGGCTCCTCTGTCCCTGGGATTCTCCAGGCAAGAATGCTGGAGTGGGTTGCCACTTCCTTCTCCAATGCATGAAAGTGAAAAGCGAAAGTAAAGTCGCTCAGTCATGTCCAACTCTTTGTGACCCCATGGACTGCAGCCTACCAGGCTCGTCTGTCCATGGGAGTGTCCAGTCAACAGTACTGGAGTCGGTTGCCATTGCCTTCTCCACTAGCTATATGCCCAGAGCAAATCAGAATTCAAAAAGGTACTTGTACCATAATGCACAGCAGCACTATTTGCAAAAGCCAGGACACGCAAGGAACCTAAAGGTCCACCAACACAGGAATGGATAACATGTGGATGTTGTTATGGTTTACTGACTCAGCGGTGTCCAACGCATTGTGACCCCATGCGCTGGAGGAGCTCACCAGGCTTCTCTCTTCAAGGAATTCCTCAGGCAAGAATACTCGATACACAAGACGGAATACTACTCAGCCTGTTCCAGCGATATGGATGGACCTAGACTCTGCCATAGAGCGTGAGGGAAGTCTGGATCAGAAAGGCAAACATCTCATATTAACAAGTGTATTGTATGTGGAATACAGTGGGACAGATGAGCTCTAGGGCAGAAACAGAGACATACACTTGGAGAAGAAACATATAGACCCCAAGGCAGAAGGCATGGGGTGGGATGAACTGGGAGATGGGATACCACATACACACGATTGATACTATGTATAAAATCGGGAACTAGAACAGGGAACTCTCTTCAGTGCTCTGTGGTGACCTACATGGGAAGGAAATCCAAAAAAGAGGCTATACATATTTCAGTTCAGTTCAGTTCAGTCGCTTAGTCGTGTCGGACTCTGTGCAACCCCATAGACGGCAGTCCACCAGGCTACCCCGTCCCTGGGATTCTCCAGGCAAGAACACTGGAGTGGGGTGCCATTTCCTTCTCCAATGCATGAAAGTGAAAAGTGAAAGGGAAGTCGCTCAGTCGTGTCTGACTCTTCCCGATCCCATGGACTGCAGCCCACCAGGCTCCTCCGTCCATGGGATTTTCCAGGCAAGCACACTGGCGTGGGTTGCCATTTCCTTCTCCAATGCATGAAAGTGAAAAGTGAAAGGGAAGTCGCTCAGTCGTGTCCGACTCTTCCCAACCCCATGGACTGCAGTCCACCAGGCTCCTCCATCCATGGGGTTTTCCAGGCAAGAGTACTGGAGTGGGGTGCCATTGCCTTCTCTGGCATCAGCTAACCACTAGAGTAGGGTGGAGCAGAGGAAAATCCGACTCGCTTTATTGACATCAAACATGATGATCTAGGATGATGTCCAGAGGCTGACCGACTAAAGAACAAAGAACACACACAGGAATTCAGGAACACACACCTTGAGCTGAAAACAAACAACAAACAGACACCCAGTGATAAATATGGGAACAAACACAGGGACAGAAACCCGAAGGTAAACAGTGGCAAGCCAGGACCGGACCCTTCTATGGGGGAGCTGCCGTCTGTGACATTTGCAGGAAATTTTGCCCTGTCCACATGCACCTGCAGCCTAACAGTTTCCACAGCTATTATGAGGGTCATCGAGTATGCCAGGTTTTGTTTGTTTGTTTTTTTATACATCGACCCTACCTTGACTATCTTTCCTTTCTTCAGGGATTTAAGGTACAGTGAGTCCCAGCGTGGGGGACGCTGGCTGATGCCTGTTTCCTTCTAAGCACACCCGAGGCAGTGCACCTTGGCCTCAAGAACCAAACTTCCCGGGACACACACACTGCCTCCTTCATTAAACAGCTGTAGGCACTGGGGATGGCGTCATTACCCAAATCCAAAGACCATGACATGGCAGAATTTACTTATGACTGAACAAAGACTGCTTGTAAGAAGAAAAAATAAAAGATGATGGGGGCAAGGAGAAACAAATCAGGGGATTTGGAATCTATGATGCTACACAGAAAACCACATCCTGTAGAAATCGGCAGGTTCCAAAATGGAATATGGCAGAAAGTGAAGAAGAACTAAAGAGCCTCTTGATGAAAGTGAAGGAGGAGAGTGAAAAAGTTGGCTTAAAGCTCAACATTCAGAAAATTAGGATCATGGCATCTGGTCCCATCACTTCATGGGAAATAGATGGGGAAACAATGGAAACAGTGGCTGACTTTATTTTTCTGGGCTCCAAAATCACTGCAGATGGTGACTGCAGCCGTGAAATTAAAAGACACTTGCTCCTTGGAAGGAAAGTTATGACCAACCTAGATACCATATTAAAAAGCAGAGACATTACTTTGCCAACAAAGGTCCATCCTTGAAGGCTATGATTTTTTCCAGTGCTCATGTATGGATGTGAGAGTTGAACGAGAAAGCTGAGCACCGAAGAATTGATACTTTTGAACTGTGGTGTTGGAGAAGACTCTTGAGAGTCCCTTGGACTGCAAGGAGATCCAACCAGTCCATTCTAAAGGAAATCAGTCCTGAATATTCACTGAAAGGATTGAAGCTGAAGCTGAAACTCCAATCCTTTAGCCACCTGATGTGAAGAAATGACTTATTTGAAAAGACCTTGATGCTGGGAAAGACTGAGGGCAGGAGGAGAAGGGGACAACACAGGATGAAATGGTTGGATGACATAACCGACTTGANCATTCTAAAGGAAATCAGTCCTGAATATTCACTGAAAGGATTGAAGCTGAAGCTGAAACTCCAATCCTTTAGCCACCTGATGTGAAGAAATGACTTATTTGAAAAGACCTTGATGCTGGGAAAGACTGAGGGCAGGAGGAGAAGGGGACAACACAGGATGAAATGGTTGGATGACATAACCGACTTGATGGACATGAGTCTGAGTAAACTCTGGGAGTTGGTGATGGACAGGGAGGCCTGGCGTGCTNCCAATCCTTTAGCCACCTGATGTGAAGAAATGACTTATTTGAAAAGACCTTGATGCTGGGAAAGACTGAGGGCAGGAGGAGAAGGGGACAACACAGGATGAAATGGTTGGATGACATAACCGACTTGATGGACATGAGTCTGAGTAAACTCTGGGAGTTGGTGATGGACAGGGAGGCCTGGCGTGCTGCAGTCCATGGGTCTGCAAAAGTCGGACATGACTGAGCAGCTGAAATGCATATGAATTGAAAAAATACCAACTAGTGAATTGCGTCAGAAAACTGAAAAGTGGGTTCCGAAAACCAGGTGGAAGATGGTTGAGAAGCAGCAGGAAGAGGGATGACCAAGGAGACCCACGATAGTTTTGAATTTCATAGATATGCTCACCATGCTGACTGGGGGAAAATTTTCACACCTCTACTCATGCAATGCTTATCAACTGTATGCCTGAAATAGGTGAACCTTTGTTGTATCTCAACTAAATTAGTTTTAAAAACTTATTTCAGTTTAGCTAGAGAGTTCAGTTCAGTTCAAAGCTTCAGTTCCATTTCTATATTTTTATATCTCTAATCACTATCCACCATTTTCTTCTTATTATTATTATTAACATGACCATCATTGGGCTGCAATTGTTCTGACAGCAAACTGTCCAAGTGGGTATAATTTAGAGAGTGGTGGTCCATGGTTTCTTTCATCTAGGTTCCCTGATGTGTGGATAGTTTAGGAGGAAGGTTGAAAGAACCTGGAGCTACAGGTAAGGCAGAAACCTTACCCACTGTAGGGAGACTAGGTTATACCTCAAAGGCAAAATAAAACTATAGAGATGAACTTGAGAGGGATCCTTGAGTAGGGTAGGAGAAAAGAATTTGATCTTACTGAAGATATTTCATGACATTTAAATATAAAAATAAAAATATAAAGCAGCTGTAGTGTACATACACACACACAATGGAATATGACACAACCATTAAAAGTAGACAATCTTGCCATTTGCAGCAACTTGGATGGATCTCAAGGGTATGAGGCTAAGTGAAATAAGTTAGGCAGAGAAAGACAAATACTGTCTGATACCACTTATGTGTAAAATCTAAAACATTAATATAGCAAAATAGGAGCAACTCACAGATACAAATAGTGATTGCTACTGTGGAGAGGAAATGAACAGAGTTAAGGTAACAGGACGGGAGTAAGAGCTACAAAGTACTATGTATAAAACAAATAACGTGCAAAGATACATTGTACATCAGAGGGAATAAAGCCAATATTCTTATAACTATAAATGGTGTATATAAAAATTATGACTCACTATATGGTACGCCACTAACTGGTACAATATTTCCCATCAACTACACTTCGATTTCAAAACAAAAAATATATAGACTCCTCTGAGGAATGCCCTGATAAACGATTTCTAGCAGAGACACCATATAGTAATCTCCTTAAACCGGACAAGAGTACCATCTGTAGTTTTAGAAAAGAAGCTTAAACAGACCTCTTCAGTGTTACAGTCATAATCCGGGAGTCGTGGCTTTGTGTCTTGGACTGTCTGTCCCATTTTGGAAACTGAGGGTATAAAAAAATATAAGTCACTGCCCTTGAAATACCTCACATGTCTTGTGATTGCTCATTTAATCTAAAAGCAAACGTCCAGATCAACTTTAAGCTTCCCCTAAAATTAATCTCTTTATAAAAACCGCAGATTGCAAAAAAGTATCACCTGCCAACCAGGATATCAGAAGACGATGTCTATGTAACCAAGGTCTTGTGATGACGCTCTGTTTGATCATGATGTATCCTGCCAGGAAACCCATCCTATAAGAGGTGGGACCAATTCACAACCTCTCAGACACCTGGGACACGCTCCACTTCTCTACAAGAAGGTCCACGAAAGTCAGCAAGATGAAGGCTGTGTTGCTGACTCTTCTCCTTGGGGTGGTTTGTGGTGCCCAGGAAACTCCAGCTGAGACAGCAGTGTCAGAGGTACCCAAACTGAGCTGATCTGGGAGAAGGTCTTGTTTCCTTGAGTGCGTGTGTGTATGCTCCTGCTGCTGCTAAGTCACTTCAGTCGTGTCCGACTCTGTGTGACCCCACAGACGGCAGCCCACCAGGCTCCCCCATCCCTGGGATTCTCCAGGCAAGAATACTGGAGTGGGTTGCCATTTCCTTCTCCAATGCATGCAAGAGAAAAGTGAAAGTGAAGTCGCTCAGTCTGTCTGACTGTTAGCGACCCCATGGACTGCAGCCCACCAGGCTACTCCGTCCATTGGATTTTCCAGGCAAGAGTACTGGGGTGGGGTGCCATTGCCTTCCCCGGTGTGTGTATGAGACGCTTTTATTTATTTATTTTACCGAAGGATAATTGCTTTACAGAACTCTGCTGTTTTCTGTCAAACCTCAACATGAATCAGCCATAGGTGTGCATATATCCCCTCTCCCTTTTGAAACTCCCTCCCACCTCCCTCCCCATTCTACCCCTCTAGGTTGATACAGAGCCTCTGATTGAGTTTCCTGAAACATACAGCAAATTCTCACTAGCTATCTCTTTTACATACGGCAATGTAAGTTTCCGTGTTACTCTTTCCATACATCTCACCATCTCCTCCCCTCTCCCCATGTCCATTAGTCTGTTCTCTATGTCTGTTTCTCCATCGTTTCCCTGTAAATAAATTCTGCAGTACCATTTTTCTAGATTCCATACACATGTGTTAGAACACAGTATTTATCTTTCTCTTTCTGACTCACTTCCCTCTGTATAATAGGTGACAGGTTCATCCAACTCATTGGAATGGACTCAGATGTGTTCCTTTTTGTGGCTGAGTAATATTCCATCATGTATATGTACCACAATTTCTTTATCTGTTCGTCTATCAGTGGACATCTAGGGTGCATCTATGTTCTATCTATGGTAAATAGTGCTGTAAGCAACAATTGGATACATGTGTCTCTTTCAATTTGGGTTTCCTCAGAGTATATGCCTAGGAGTGAGATTGCTGGGTCATGTGGTGGTTTTATTCCCAGTTTTTAAAGGAATCTCCATACCATCTTCCATAGCGGCTGTATCAATTTCCATCCCCACCAACAGTGTAAAGGTATTCCCTTTTCTCCACACCCTTTCCAGCATTTATTGTCAGTAGACATTTTGATGAGGGCCATTCTGACTGGTGTGAGGTGAGAGCTCAGTGTAGTTTTGATTTGCATTTCTGTAATAGTGAGTGATGCTGAGCATCTTTTCATGTGTTTCTTAGCCATCTGTATGTCTTCTTTGGAGAAATGTCTGTTTACTTCTTTTGCCCACTTTTTGATTGGGTTGTTTGTTTTTCTGGTATGGAGTTGTATCAGCTGCTTGTATCTTTTGGAAATTAATCCTTTGTCAGTTGTTTCATTTGCTATTATTTTCTCCCATTCTGATAGCTGCCTCTCCACCTTGCTTATAGTTCCCTTTCCTGTGCAAAGCTTCTAAGTTTAGTCAGGGCCCACTTGTTTCAGTTCAGTTCAGTCGCTCAGTCGTGTCTGACTCTTTGGGACCCCATGAACTGAAGCACGCCAGGCCTCCCTGTCCATCACCAACTCCCGGATTCCATGCAAACCCACGTCGATCGAGTCGATGATGCCATCCAACCATCTCATCCTCTGTCGTCCCCTTCTCCTCCTGCCCCCAATCCCTCCCAGCATCAGAGTCTTTTCCAAGGAGTCGACTCTTCACATGAGTTGGCCAAAATACTGGAGTTTCAGCTTCAGCGTCAGTCCTTCCAAAGAAATCCCAGGGCTGATCTTCAGAATGGACTGGTTGGATCTCCTTGCAGCCCAAGGGACTCTCAGGAGTCTTCTCCAACACCACAGTTCAAAAGCATCAATTCTTCAGCGCTCAGCCTTCTTCACAGTCCAACTCTCACATCCATACATGACCACTGGAAAAACCATAGCCTTGACTAGACAGACCTTTGCTGTTCATAATAGTCTCTTATAATCCTTTGTATTTCTGCATTGTCTGTTGTAACCTCTCCTTTTTCATTTCTAAGTTTCTTGATTTGATTCTTCTCTCTTTTTCTCTTGATGAGTCTGGCTAAAGGTTTGTCAATTTTCTTTATCTTCTCAGAGAACCAGCTTTTTTTTTAGTTTTACTAATCTTTACTATTGTTTCTTTCATTTCTTTTTCATATTTCTGCTCAGATCTTTATGATTTCTTTCCTTCTGCTAATTTTGGGGTTTTCTTTTTTGTTTTTGTTGTTGTTCTTTCTCCAGTTGTTTTAGGTGTAAAATTAGCCTTTCTATTTGATGTTTTTCTTCTTTCTTCAGGTAGGATTGTATTGCTATAAACTTCCCTCTTAGAACTGCTTTTGCTGAATCCCATAGGGTTTGAGTTGTCATGTTTTCATTGTCACTTGTTTCTAGAATTTTTTTAATTTCCCTTTTGATTTCTTCAGTAACCTCTTGATTGTTTATAAATGTGTTTAACTTCCATGTGTTTGTGTTTCTTACACTTTTTTCTTCTAATTGATATATAGTCTCATTGCATCATGGTTGGAGAAGATGCTTGATCCAATTTCAGTTTCCTTACATTTCCTGAGGTTTGATTTGTGACCCCAGATGAGGTCTATCCTGGAGAATGTTCCATGTGCCCTTGAGAAGGTGTATTTGTCTGCATTTGGATGGCATGTCTGGAAGATATCAATGAGATCCATCTCATCTAATGTATCATTTAAGACTTGTGTTTCCCTATGAATTTTCTGTTTGGATGATCTGTCCATTGGAGTGAGTGGGGTGTTAAAAGTCTCCTACTATTATTGCATCATTGTCAATTTCTCCTTTTATGTCTGTTAGTGTTCGGGGAAGGCAATGGCACCCCACCCCAGTACTCTTGCCTGGAAAATCCAATGGACGGAGGAGCCTGGTGGGCTGCAGTCCATGGGGTCGCTAACAGTTGGACAGACTGAGCGACTTCACTTTCACTTTTCTCTTGCATGCATTGGAGAAGGAAATGGCAACCCACTCCAGTATTCTTGCCTGGAGAATCCCAGGGATCGGGGAGCCTGGTGGGCTGCCGTCTATGGGGTCACACAGAGTCGGACACGACTGAAGTGACTTAGCAGCACCAGCAGCACCAGTGTTTGTTTTGTGTATTGAGGTGCTCCTGTATAGGGTGCCTAGACATTTACAGTTGTTATGTCTTCCTCTTGGATTGATCCCTTGATCGTTATGTAGTGTCCTTCCTTATCTCTTGTAATCTTTTTGTATTTTAAGGTCTATTTTGCCTGATATGTACTCCAGCTTCCTTTTGCATCCCATTTGCATGGAACCTATCTTTCCATCCTCTCACATTCAGTCTATATGCGTCTTGAGGTCTCCAGCGGGTTTCTTGTAGACAGCACATGTATGGTTTTGTGTTTGTATCCATTCAGCCAGTCTGTGTCTTTTGGTTGGAGCATTTTAATCCATTTACATTGAAAGTAATTATGGATATTCTGTTCCTATTTCCATTTTGTTAACTGTTTGGGGTTGATTTTGTAGATCTTTTTTCTTCTGTTGTATTTCTTGACTATATCTATGACCAGATTGTATAGATATACCATGGTCCATCTATCTACATGAGCACAATGCAACCCTCTGTCTTTCTGCCCTTTGTATTTTTTTTTTAAGCTATCATTCAGAGACCTATGAACTGTCATGGTCTTTACTGACATTGTTTTAACTATTTCAAAAAAGCTGTCAATTCTAGGCTTTCTGCTCAAATACGAAGCATGTTTTCCTTTCATGTTATTCAGCAAGGTAGGCAGGTGAACCCGACTGTTCACGTAATAAGATTGAATTTACTTCTCTTCTGAGATAAATGCAGTAACAAAGATGGTGCTGTGTGTTGGTGAAAAACAAGTAAAGATCAATTCCAGAAAAATAAACGACCCAATCAAAAAATGGGCCAAAGAACTAAATAGACATTTCTCCAAAGAAGACATACGGATGGCTAACAAACACATGAAAAGATGCTCAACGTCACTCATTATCAGAGAAATGCAAATCAAGACCACAATGAGATACCACTTCACACCAGTCAGAATGGCTGCGATCCAAAAGTCTGTAAGCAATAAATGCTGGAGAGGGTGTGGAGAAAAGGGAACCCTTTTACACTGTTGGTGGGAATGCAAACTAGTACAGCCACTATGGAGAACAGTGTGGAGATTCCTTAAGAAATTGCAAATAGAACTGCCTTATGACCCAGCAATCCCACTGCTGGGCATACACACCGAGGAAACCAGAATAGAAAGAGACACATGTACCCCAATGTTCATTGCAGCACTGTTTATAATAGCCAGGACATGGAAACAACCTAGATGTCCATCAGCGGATGAATGGATAAGAAAGCTGTGGTATATATACACAATGGAGTATTACTCAGCCATTAAGAAGAATACATTTGAATCAGTTCTAATAAGATGGATGAAACTGGAACCAATTATACAGAGTGAAGTAAGCCAGAAAGAAAAACACCAATACAGTATACTAACACATATATATGGAATTTAGAAAGATGGTAATGAGGACCCTGTATGCAAGACAGCAAAAGAGATACAGATGTGTAGAGTGGACTTATGGACTCTGAGGGAGAAGGAGAGGGAGAGGGTGGGATGATTTGGGAGAATAGCATTGAAATTTGTATACTATCATGTAAGAAATGAATTGCCAGTCTATGTTCAATGCAGGATGCAGGACGCTTGGGGCTGGTGTATGGGGATGATCTGGAGGGATGATGTGGGGTGGGAGGTGGGAGGGGGGTTCATGTTTGGGAGTTCGTGTAAAAAAAAAAAAAACAAGTAAAGAGACTGAATGACACTACAAAGATTTTCCTTCTTAGGTTACAGGGGACTGGAACACCATTTACTTTGCTGCGGATAATCAGGACAAGATTCAGCAAGGAGGCCCACTGAGGGCATACTTCCGCCACTTTGAATGTATCAACAACTGCGAACAAATCTCCGTGACTTTTTATGTCAAGTAAGCCCAACCTGCCCAAACTGAAAACAATGAGACTGTTGACTTCCAACATGGAGTCCAGTCTCCAATGTGTGAGACAGTTGTGAGTCATGGCTGTGAGGGTGTGAGTTGTGAGATCTCTTCATAGAAGGGTGAGCTCAAGCACTGGTGAGGGGATGGTGAGGAAGGAACATTGTCTTTGTCTGTTTTTCAGGGCTTACTTTAACTGCACGTTGCTTACAGTAGTGGCAACCAGAAACGATGATGTTTATTTCACAAACTGTGAGTATGCAAGTCCTGCCAAGGTGCACCTCTTCTCAAGTTTGTTAGTCACTCAGTTCTGTCCAACTCTGCACCGCACCAGGCTCCCCTATCCTTCACTAGCGCCTGGAGCGTATGCAGACTCATGTCTGTTGAGTCATTGATGCCATCTAGCAATCTTATCCTCTGTCATCCCCTTCTCCCACAGCCCTCAACCTTTCTCAGCAACAGGGCTTTTTTCAGTTAGTTGGCTTTTCTCCTCAGGTGGCCGAAATATTGGAGCTTCATTTCAGCATCAGGCTTTCCAATGAATATTTCCTTTAGGAGTGACTGGTTTGATCTCCTTGCTTTCTAACGGACTCTAGGAGTGGGTAGCCATTTCCTTCTCCAGAAGATCTTCCCCACCCAAGGATCGAACCTGGGTCTCCAGCATTGCAGGCAGATTCTTTACACTCTGAGCCACCAGGGAAGGGCAAAGTCACAGAATGTGTTCAGATTCATGGTCTTGACTCAATCCAAGACAACTAGATGTCTGGAATTGTGAACTATTTCTTCTACTCATTACAAAAGCAACCTTGGAAATGACACTTAATTGTCCAGGAATTAATCCTGCACCAGAAAATCAAGATAAGGTCCAATTTGTAAGGTGCCATTGATGGAATCTGAGAAGAAGCCCTGGACATGGATTCCCCATGTTCCTCAGACATGCAGAAGTGTTTAAAGCTACTTAAGAGTGCAACAATTGTTTAAAATTTTTTTTCTCTCTCTGATCTGACATGCATGTGTGTTTGCAAAGTCACTCAGTCTTGCCCAACTCTAACTGACCCCGTGGACTGTCATCTGCCAGGCTCCTCTGTCCATGGGATTCTTCAGGCAAGAATACTGGAGTGGTTTGCCATTTCCTCCTCCAGGGGAATCTTCCCAACCCAGTGATCAAATCCACATCTCTGGCATCTCCAGTGCTGGCAGGCAGATTGTTTACAATGGAACCCCCAAGAAGCCCTGCATTTAAGCTTACAAGATCAAATTTGGTTTAACTGAAGAACTTCCTTAAGTATTAAACGTTTTTTATTAGCACGTTTAAGCAGTAGAAACTGGTTGACTTAAATCCCATAGATAAGGATGAGATTCATGAAAATCACAGACAAATTTCAAACTAATCTTTACATAATTTGAAAAGAAAAGGAGGATGTGCTCGCTTCGGCAGCACATATACTAAAAAAAAAGAAAAGAAAAGAAAAGGAGGACTGGCAAAAACTTCTATCCCTATACTTTAGTTCAGTTCAGTTGCTCAGTTGTGTCTAACGCTTTGTGATCCCATGAATCGCAGCACACCAGGCCTCCCTGTCCATCACCAACTCCCGGAGTTCCCTCAGACTCATGTCTATTGAGTCAGAGATGCCATCCAGTCATCTTATACTCCATTGTCCCCTCTTCCTCCTGCCCCCAATCCCTCCCAGCATCAGAGTCTTTTCCAATGAGTCAACTCTTTGCATGAGGTGGCCAAAGTACTGGAGTTTCAGCTTTAGCATCATTCCTTCCAAAGAAACCCCAGGGCTGATCTCCTTCAGAATGGACTGGTTGGATCTTCTTGCAGTCCAAGGGACTCTCAAGAGTCTTCTCCAACACCACAGTTCAAAAGCATCAATTCTTCAGCGCTCAACCTCCTTCACAGTCCAACTCACACATCCATACATGACCACAGGAAAAAACATAGCCTTGACTAGATGGACCTTTGTTGGCAAAGTAATGTCTCTGCTATTCAATATGCTATCTAGGTTGGTCATAACTTTTCTTCCAAGGAGTAAG
>SJYX01002705.1:294069-332522 GCA_006410675.1 Oreotragus oreotragus | reverse complement strand
TGAAATGTTCCCTTGGTATCTCTAATTTTCTTGAAGAGATCTCTAGTCTTTCCCATTCTGTTCTTTTCCTCTATTTCTTTGCATTGATTGCTGAAGAAGGCTTTCTTATCTCTTTTTGCTGTTCTTTGGAACTCTGCATTCAGATGCTTATATCTTTCCTTTTCTCCTTTGCTTTTCACTTCTCTTCTTTTCACAGCTATTTGTAAGGCCTCCTCAGACAGCCATTTTGCTTTTTTGCATTTCTTTTCCATGGGGATGGTCTTGATCCCTGTCTCCTGTACAATGTCACGAACCTCATTCCATAGTTCATCAGGAACTCTATCTATCAGATCTAGTCCCTTAAATATATCTCTCACTTCCACTGTAAAATCATAACGGATTCTATTTAGGTCATACCTGAATGGTCTAGCAGTTTTCCCTCCTTTCTTCAATTTAAGCCTGAATTTGGCTATAAGGAGTTCTTGATCTGAGTCACAGTCAGCTCCTGGTTTTGTTTTTGCTGACTCTATAGAGCTTCTTCATCTTTGGCTGCAAAGAACCTAATGCATCTAATTTCAGTATTGATGTCCATGAGTCTTCTCTCTTACTGTTGCAAGAGAGTTTGGCTATGACCAGTGTGTTCTCTTGGCAAAACTCTATTAGCCTTTGCCCTGCTTTATTATGTACTCCAAAGCCAAATTTGCCTGTTACTCCAGGTATTTCTTGACTTCCTACTTTTGCATTCCAGTCCCCTATAATGAACAGGACATCTTTTTAGGGTGTTAGTTCTAGAAGGTCTTGTAGGTCTTCATAGAACTGTTCAACATCAGCTTCTTCAACATTACTGGTTGGGACATAGACTTGGATTAGTGTGATACTGAATGGCTTGCCTTGGGAATGAGCAAAGTTCATTCTGTCATTTTTGAGACTGCATCCAAATACTGCATTCTGGACTCTTGTTACCTATGATGGCTACTCCATTTCTGCTAAGGGATACTTGCCCACAGTAGTAGATGTCATGGTCATCTGAGTTAAATTATGAGTTGATATGATGTACATACATTTGTAGAACTGCTTTTTAAATCATGACTGTACTTAAGAATTTGGTTTCAAAATTCCTGAAAATTTAACCGTCAGGTCTTAGAAGCTGGTATGAGGTCGCTGAAGTCCACTTCCTACTATTATAGTGAAAAGTAACTTTGCTATTGTTCACAGATGGTACAGTCTAGAAGACTGGAAGTTTTTGCTGTCTTAGCAAGAGGAGGAGTCTTTGAAGAAAGCTTTCCTAGTTCACTACCTGTCTTAACTGGCTCTAACAACACACTCCTAGAAACGTCAGTGAGAAAGATCACCATTGGAGGGAAGGCTAATGATACCTTGAGAAGAACAGGACATGTCCAGTTGAAAAGGAAAGTAGCGGATTGCACTGAGGTTTGAATTTTTTTCTGTTACAGACATGGGTGAAAATTATTTTGAAGTTAATCGTGTATCGGAAAACTTTTTACTATTCTATGCTGAAAACTTTGACGGAGTCAGGAGGACAAAAGTGACTCATGCCCTTGGTATGTACCGTAGCTTATTCTATGGAAACCAGTCATGTCCATATTATCAGTATTTTCACAGAAAGGACAGAAGTGCATACCAGCGTTACATTTTATTAAGCACACTGAAGCAGACGTGTTTACAGAGGAGAACTGACTTCATGTGACATGAGTTAAAGCAGACGAAAGGTTGTCTACCCAGAAACTGAACAAATGTACCCACTGGCAATTCTATCCTGTGGCTTTAAAAAAAAAAATAGATACACTTTACCTGGAGGTGCAATGAAATAGTCCATGGATGGCCCATGCATTTCTTCTCAAATATCCCATATTGGAGTTGCCAGATTCTGACACCAAAGCGAACCAAAGTTTGAATTTGAGTTTAGCAGACTCACAGTTCCTGGTCACGAATGCATTCGTCTCCACCACAGATGCTTTGTTCTTTGTCACAACTGTTAAAATAAATCCTGACACCTGAAATCAATGCTCTTCAAATAACCACTCCTTCATATTGAATCCTTCAGAGGCATTTGGTCAGTCATGTCAATTGCTCTGCCCTCCAGACAAGCCCATGGGTTGTCTGCTAAGTTCACATGGGTTCGCTGCTAAGCCCCATTATTTTTTTATGGTATTACTTGTGCACTGCGGGTGGGTGGGGGTTGTGTCTGGTCCCTAAGGACAAACGTGAGCTTTTCTCTCATTAGCATGTGTGATGAAATTAGTGTGCCTGGCGAAAAGTTCAAATCATTTCTCCCCCATTGTTTGAATATTGTCATCCTGCCTGACTCTTTGCGACCCCATAGACTGCAGTACACAAGGCTCCTTTGTCCTCCCCTGTCTCCCAGAGTTTGCTCAAAATCATGTCCACTGAGTCCATGAGGCAATCTCACCACATGTGACTGGAGTGCATCAAAACCCCAGGGATGGAATTCTAGGATGTAGACAAAGTGGACAGCAAGACTTAGAGCTGGGAGGAATTCCATGTCTCAAGCCCCAGCATGGGACTTGGCTGTACCAGTAGAGACAGGTTGACTCAAGCCCCAGCATGACCTTCTGGGCTGTACCATTAGAGACAGGTTGACTGGAGGCTGCTTAAGCTCCCAGCTGAGTGGTCTGTAGTTCTGTCAGTAGCTGTGAGAACTGGAATGTGGTAACATGTTAACTCTGTGGACTCCACCCCATGGACCCGCCTGAAGACCGGTGTGCACACTCTGGCACCTCTGTAGAAAATTCCCAGGTGAGCCGGGTCTAGCTGATGGGGGAGGGCAGTGATGGCCGTGAGACTTACTGATCGCTACAGGTAACAGCCAGAGCACACTGTGACCTAGGAAGGGTTCTAACGCACGCCTCTTATGCGCTGTTTGCTGTAACACCCAGGCAAAGGACACAGTTTGACTGAAGAAGAAATTCAGCTGTACGAGGAGCTGAACAGAGAAAGAGGGATTCCGATTGAAAATATAGACGACGCCACCAGAACAGGTAAAGCCCCAGAGGACAACAGGGATCAGAAATGAAAACGCAGCATGAGGATTCTTGATTGCAATTTTGTATTCGCTCATTCATCTTTTATAAAGCCTGTTATGAAATAATTGTCGGAAACAGAGGCATATCAGTGGTCATTTCCCCCCTTTTTCATTCTCTTTCACAGACAGCTGTCCTAAATAAGAACTGAGAACGTCCGTCGGGTGAGTAGAAACATGATGCCTAACAACGCTGAGTATTTTTTAGCCGGTTACGGGTTTTTCTTTCTGGGGCATACTGCTTTAAGAATGCGTTATAGACACAGCGGACTATTACTCTACCATAACAAAGGCTGAAATCATGCCATTTCAAAAACATGGGCGGACCAAGAAAAGATCATATCAAGTGAAATACATCACAAAGAGGAAGTCAAATATCATATGATATCCCTTACATGTGGAACATAAAATATGATGCAAATATCTACAAAACAGAAACTCTCAGACACAGGAAGCAAGCTGATGGTTACCAAAGAGAAATGTGGGGGGAGGGGAGGGATAAATTAGGAGTTTGGGGTTAAGAGAGACATACTACCAAACATAAACAACTAGAATGGTGCTCTAGAGCACAGACATCTATACTCAATGTCTTGAAATAACTTATAAAGAAAAAAAAAAACAATCTAAAAAGGTATACATTTACTTACATATATGTGTAACTGAGGGCTTCCCTGGAAGCTCAGTCTAAAGAATCCCCCTGCCAATGCAGGAGATGCAGATTCAGACCCTTGGTCGGGAAGATCCCCTAGAGAAGGAAGTGGCGACCCAGTCCTGTATTCTTGCCTGGAGAATCTCAGGGACAGAGGAGTCTGGTGGGCTATACTTGATAGGGGATAAAAGAGTGGGAGACCACTTAGCGAGTAAACAACAAGAAATGTATAAAGGAATCACTTGGCTGCATACTTGAAACCAGCACAACATTGCAAATCAACGACATTCAGCATCAGTTCAGTTCAGTCTCTCAATCATGTCTGACATTTTCCAACCCCATGGACTGCAGCACGCCAGGCTTCCCTGTCCATCACCAACTCCAAAAGCTTGCCCAGACTCACGTCCGTTGAGTTGGTGATGCCATCCAAACATCTCATCTTCTGTTCAATAAAAACTGATTTAGAAAACCATAGGATAACCAAACACTCCACCTTGCCAGGTGACAAAGGCTGGGGCTCCGATAAGTGTCTGGATTTAAACGTGCAAACAATCACGCTGGTCTAGACTCCACAGTGAGATACTTGGAAGACAAAGGTGGAGACTGTGTGAAGCCCTGAGCTGTGAGATATGACAGTCGCAGGGGAATCCCCCTGAGAATGAAGGACTTTGCACCCACAACACATGCATGATGACAAATCAGACTGCAGAAGCTGTATGTGACACAGGTTACCTCACATAGGATCCCCTACATCTTGGACCTGTGAACATGTGACTTAGGAACTCGCAGATAAGAGTTGATACAGCATTGCTCGGTTAGTTTCACCAGGCGGTAGTTCTAGGCAACCCCACATGAGCACACACACAGAGGGAGTTCTGTGACATGGGCCTCGTCAGGAAATTTCTCCACTGCTTCCACTAGCCACTGCCTCCATTTTTTCTTTCGTGCTCTGACCAATATCATGTTAATCCTAATCAGCTCAACAATGTTTTACATCTTTTTCATGTTTAAAGAAGAAAAGGAAGCAAGAATATGAGACGGATCCTCATCCATAATAAGTCACAATCATCCATATGAAGACAAAAGGCCTTTTCCTCGAAATCATCATTTCTTCTTTCTCAAGAAGTTATGATCTTGGACCCATGGCTTTCTTGCCATGAATCTCCTATGCTCTTGTTTATGTTACTGAATTTCTAAACTAATCAATAAACTGATCAATGCACAAATGTGTCCATGAAAAAAAGGTGCCATGTTTGCAAATTCGCAATTCATGTAAATGCAAGTATGCAGGAAATTGAGTAAAGGATATGACAGAAGGGTAACTGTTTAGGACACGCGGTGTGAATCCTGCAAGTATCATGGTGAGAAGAGAGAAAAAAATCACAGATGGTAGTTTTATATTTTAATAAAATATTGCCCAGGGCTTCCCTGGGGACTCAGGCTATAAAGAATCCACCTGCAATGAGACAGACCTTGGTTCAATCCCTGAGTCAGGAAGATAACCTGGAGAAGGGAATGGCAACCCACTCCAGTATTCTTGCCTGGAGAATCCCATGGACAGAGGAGCCTGGTGGGCTATAATCCATGGGGGTCACAAAGAGTCAGACACAACTGAGTGACTAAGTTTGACATGAAGTTCCCACCAGATGTCAGTGAGAGATGGGACTGGTTAGTTAGACAAGTTCAAAATACCATTCTATGTGTGGGGCTACAGTCCATGGGGTCACAAAGACTGAGCTCACACATGCACGCATGTTAAGACAAAATGACCAGTGCTGTAATTTAGAGAAAGCTTCAACTGATATATTCTCTCCACACCTCATCTACTTACAGTTCTTTCCTGAAAATGAGAGATATCATTTCCTTTAGACTGTGATGAAAGTGAAAGTCACTCAGTTGTGTCCGACTCTTTGCAACCCCATGGAACCCTATACAGTCCATGGAATTCTCCAGGCCAGAATACTGGAGTGAGTAGCCTTTCCCTTCTCTAGGTGATCTTTCCAACCCAGGGATCTAACTCAGGAATCCCACATTGTGGGCGAATCCTTTATTGTCTGAGCCACCTGGGAAGCCCAAGAATACTGGAATGGGTCGCTTATCCCTTCTCCAGCAGATCTTCCCCACCCAGGAATTGAACCAGGGTCTCCTGTATTGCAGGCAGATCCTTTACCAGCTGAGCTATCAAGGAAGTCCCTATAGACTATACTACTGCTGCTGCTGCTGCTGAGTCGCTTCAGTCGTGTCCGACTCTGTGCGACCCCATAGACGGCAGCCCACCAGGCTCCCCCGTCCCTGGGATTCCCCAGGCAAGATCACTGGAGTGGGTTGCCATTTCCTTCTCCAACAGACTATAATGACTAGTCATTAAAGATGAACAAATAGCTGAAACCTGGGAAGTTTAAGTTGCAGGAAGACAATGCAGATGCAAGGTGAAGAACTTGCCGCTATCATGCACAAACCCCCAATACTTACAGGATCCAGTTCGACTAGGAGACCACAGCAGAACGGTACACACACGAAGCCAGGACCCACTTTAGGTAGACAGAACTTCCACATACCTACTGGCAATGAACAATACACTCAGCATGCAGGACACCCTCATTTTCTTCACAAAAATTCACCAATGGGAAGGTCTATTGAGCGGTTTCAGCAGACAAAAATCCAAAGCTTGTTATAGGACTTCTGGAAAGACTGAAAGGGGAACTCGGAAAATTCTCTCTTCCAACAACCAAGACGACTATGAAGCTCACAAAACTATGGCGTCATCAAAGACAACTATTTTAGAGCCCTGGAAATTATTTAAAGGTGTAAAACAAAAAGGGCTTCAAGCTGGCTCAGCTGGTAAAGAATCCACCTCCAATGCAGGAGACATGGGTTTGATCCCTGGGTTGGGAAGATCCCCTAGAGAAGAGAATGGCAAACTGCTCCAGTGTTTTTGCCCAGAGCATCCCATGGACAGAGGAGCCAGGTGGGCTACAGTCTGCAGTCACAAGAGTAGACACGTGGACATGACTTAGCGGCTAAACAACAGCAGTCTTCAGTTCCAGGGTCCGTTCCTTCCCATTTTCTTGAGGCTAGTTCTGGAACTGTGACAGCGTTCAACCTGGCTACAGTCTAGTCATGATGTAGCTAACTTCTCCACCTAGTGGAAGTTTCAGTAAATATGACAGCTCACAGGACATGGCTCAGAATATTGTTTATAGTGCTGCAGGAAGAACCAAAGGGCCTTGATGCTGTTCACTGACTAAACTATTACTGTTTCGACTTGTTGGACTGTTTTCCTTTGTCTGCATGTTCTAACTTGTCTGATTAAACCGATTCTTTGGCCAATGTGTTTCCACAGATCAAAGGCAGATGGAGGACATGAGGGGCAAGGAACACAGGGTCCTGCTCCGTTTCAGTAAGATATCTGGGAAGGGGGTTTTGTCCACAAAGAGATGCCATGCATTGTGATTAGAATACATGCAATTCTGTTTATGTTAAGATTTCCAAAGGTCATGATCTAGGGGACTATATGGTGTTTGTAGCAGAGAAGGCAATGGAAAGGCACTGCTCTTGCCTGGAAAATCCCATGGATGGAGGAGCCTGGTGGGCTGCAGTCCATGGGGTTGCTATGAGTTGGGCACGACTGAGCAACTTCACTTTCACTTTTCACTTTCATGCACTGGAGGAGGAAATGGCAACCCACTCCAGTGTTCTTGCCTGAAGACTCCCAGGGACGGGGGAGCCTAGTGGGCTGCCATCTATGGGGTCGCACCGAGTCGGACATGACTGAAGCGACGTAGCAGCAAGGTGTTTGTAGAGAAATCTTAATCATAAAATCAAAGGGAAAAAAAAAAAAAAAGGAAAAAAGAATTCACGTACATCAGTCTTCCTTTGAAAATCCAAAATGACACTTTCTGCCTTTTCCTTTATTACACTGTTCATTTCATTTATATTTAATGCAGCTCATTGCATGGCTGGGTTTCAGTCTGGCACTTCTCAGGTTGCTAACTGCCTGTTGGTTCTCCTCTTGTGTCCCATGGGTTTCATTTCCCTGCAGACATCTCCCTCAGGTCTGTCAGATGATTCTATATCAATTATATGTCATATATATAATGCATTATAACTATAGTAAAGTACATAAAATAAATTATATGCATATTACATATTAACTAATTACATTTAATTATATTACAGCATCAAATACATTTCATGATTCGTAATTTCCTGTATAATCAGTTGGGAGGTCCCACCTCTTTAATAAACTCTTAATTGAATAGGACTGTAATTCATAGAGTTACAAGGATGAAAATAGCCTGTGTGTCTGTGTGTTTCTGTGTCTGTATGTGTGTTTCTGTGTGTGTTTGTGTGTGCCTGCATGTCTGTGTGTGTGTGTTTGTATGTGTGTGTATCTGTGTCTCTGTGTGTCTGTGTGTGTTTGTCTGTGTTTGCCTGTGTATGCCTGTGTCTGTGTGTGTGTGTGTCTATGAGTGTGTGTGTCTGTGTGTGTCTGTGTGTGCGTGTGTCCGTGTGTGTCTTTGTGTTTATGAGTGAGTGTCTGTGTGTGTGTATCTGTGTTTGCATGTGTCTGTGTGCCCCATTTTTCTTGGTCCTGGAGTGAAAACCACGGGGGCAGCTCCGTAGTTTCTGGGAGCAGGTCATTGTGAGACTGCACACAGACACCACCCGTGCTACACTTTATAGATGTTTCTCTAATAATCTGACGAGTGAAGGGGCGACTTTTCTCGAGCACAGAGGGATCCAGAGTTTCCATAACTGACTCATAAGGCCAGCAGGAAGTGGGGGTGTGGTCAGGAGATGGGAGGTGCATGAATTGCTGAGTCAGGGAGACAGCTGCTGCCATTTAATTCTTTTTTTTTTTTTTTTTTGCTGTTTATTTTTTTTTGCATTTATTTATTTTTTTACACGAACTCCCAAACATGAACCCCCCTCCCACCTCCCACCCCACATCATCCCTCCAGATCATCCCCATACACCAGCCCCAAGCATCCTGCATCCTGCATTGAACATAGACTGGCAATTCATTTCTTACATGATAATATACATCTTGAGAAAACATTGCCAGGCTGTAAACACCTCATGAGTGTTCCCAACTCACTAGATCCTTTGGAGACTGTGCATCTGGAAAGGGGGAGCCATTTCTTCCATTAATATTGTGCAAAGAAACAAGAATTTTTTAAAGTACGTCATGTACATTAGTTAGTTGAAACAAAGGTTTTTGAATTCTAAAATGGATTTAAGGATTCACTCATGAGATGGTGGGCCCACATTTCCTGACTCTGTAATTCTTCTTCAGAAAGAATGAGAACAAAACTTGTAGGAGGACAAATTTTTATACTGCACATGTGTACTATACCAGATGAATTTAATAAACACACCATTTCATGAATATACAATAAGTACAAATGTAACTCTTGCTTGCTTATTTATTCATAAATACATCAGTTCAGTTCAGTCCAGTTGTGTCCAACTCTGTGACTCCATGGACTGCAGCACGCCAGGCTTTCCCATCCATCACCAACTCCCAGAGTTTGCTCACACCCATGTCCATTGAGTCGGTGATGCCATCCAACCATCTCATCCTCTGCCGTCCCCTTCTCCTCCTGCCCTTTCCCAGCATCAGGGTCTTTTCCAGTGAGTCAGGTCTTCAAATCAGGTGGCCAAGGGATTAGAGCTTATGCTTCAGCATTAATCCTTCCAATGAATATTCAGGGCTGATCTCCTTTAGGATGGACTGGTTGGATCTCCTTGCTGTCCAAGGAACTCTCAAGAGTCTTCTCCAACACCACAGTTCAAAAGCATCCATTCTTAGGTGCTCAGCTTTCTTTATGGTCTGACTCTCACATCCATATATGATCGCTGGAAAAACCATAGCCTTGACTAGATGGACCTTTGTTTGCAAAGTAATATGCGGTCTAGGTTTGTCATAGCTTGCCTTCCAAGGATTAATTTCCATAAAACTTGCAATATAGTTATCAATAATATATCATTATAAATGGGTACAGGGCTGTTTGTGTGCTATCAAGGTATAAGTTGATAGCAATATATAAATGAGGATATATATTTACTGTTTAATCATGTATGAGTTTCATATAATAAAATATACTCAAATACAGAAATGTTTACATGGTTTACATAATTCATAAATAAATATTGGAAGTCCCTGGTGTCCCCAGAGTAAAGAATCCCCTGCCAATGCTGCTGATCCCTGCTCCAGGAAGATTCCATGTGACACGGGGCAGCAAAGCTCTCCCACCACAACTAATGAGCCCATCTGCTGAGACTACTGAAGCCTGTGCTCAGGAGCCGTCCTCCAAAACAACAGAAGCCACTGCGGTGAAAAGTCTGGGCGCCACAACTAGAGAGTAACCTCCACTTGCCTCAAGTACAGAAAGCGTGCATGCTCAACAAAGACCCAACGCAGCCAAACACACATAAATGCATAAAACGCTTATACACTTCTCACTGAGGTGCTACCTGGCTGATCATATCAGTATAATAAATGTGGCTGCAGATAAGACTACATCAATGGATTACAGCTTACAGCACATCCTGGTACTGCATAGAGATATGGAGCTATCTCCTCTGAGTCTTCTAAAGGAAGCAGAAAGATGCTGACCACCCATTTTTTATCAGTACAGGAGCAGGTAAGCTACCAGATAATGGGATCCTGGGACAACCAGGGTTCTAGAACATTCTAGGGGTGAGCCAAAAGCAGTGAGAGTGGCAACAAGGGAACTATAATGAATATCTCGTATCAATCTACAGTGGAACAGAATCTGAAAAACACTGCTGCTGGTAAGTCGCTTCAGTCATGTCCGACTCTGGGCAACCCCACAGATAGCAGCCCGCCAGGCTCCCCCGTCCCTGGGATCCTCCAGGCAAGAACACTGGAGTGGGTTGCCATTTCCTTCTCCAATGCCTGAAAGTGAAAAGGGAAAGTGAAATCGCTCAGTCGTGTCTGACTCTTTGCGACCCCATGGACTGCAGCCCACCAGGCTTCTCCGTCCATGGGATTTTCCAGGCAAGAATACTCAGGTGGGTTGCCATTTCCTTCTCTGTGAAAAACGCTAGATATGAATATATGTATAACTGAATCACTGCTGCACAGCAGAAAGTAACTCAACACCATAAATCAAGGATATTTCACTGTTCTAATAAGAGGTAAGGAAGGCAGGAGGGAATCAAATCACAGAAATCTCCAACACAAAGAAAAGAACTGCAGGGCTCAGCTCCCAGAAGGGTACGTCTCCACCCACTTCCATTCCAGGATCCCACCAGCCACGTGCTGACCTGTCCTCAGTAGGACACACAGTAACCTGAGGGTCAGCAGGCCAGGGTTGGGGTGCAGAAATGGAGCCCAGAAGCAGTGACTTTCTTCTCCTACTTTATGTCTCAGATGAAGTAACACTCCACCGTGCCTCGTCAGAAGTTAATATTCTCGAGACACAAGTCCACCATCACCCTTCAAGCTTAGCAACACGGCTCACGCCATGCCCAAGGCGCCTTTCGTTCAGAATCTGTGTAAACATGCCTCATCATGTCGCTTCCTCCTTCAACATTTTTAGCAATCTCCAGAGAGTAAAGAACTAAATCTCACATGAGTCTTGACCTGAAATTCAACAATACTGACGCAGGGACTGTCTTTGCGGTCCAGCGGTTAAGACTCCACCTTCCAAAACGCAGAATGTTGGGTTCCATGCATGGTCGGAGAACAAAGATCATGCATGTCCTGGAGCTGTTGACACAGCCAAAAAAAACACAAATAACAAAAAATACTAATGCCAACGTAACTTTCAGGCCAAACACCCACACTTCTGTTAAAGACACACTGTTCATCTATCTGTATTTAATCCAAATAGTTTCTTCATTTTCTTTTTTTTTACCTTTTCAATCTTGGTAATGTATTCATCTTTGTGTTCTTTATTTATCTACCATATTTTATGTTATAATTTTCTACATTGTTTCATAAACAGACTACACATGCCTTGATATGAGTTATGGTACTAAATAATTCTTTAGTTTTTCTAATTAATTAATTTTGAAAGTGAAAGTGAAGTCGCTCAGTCGTGTCTGACTCTTTGAGACCCCACGGAGGGTAACCTACCAGGCTCCGCGGTCCTTGTGATTTTCCAGGCAAGAATACTGGAGTGGGCTGCCATTTCCTTCTCCAGGGGATCTTCCCAACCCAGGGATCGAACTTGGGTCTCCTGCACTGCAGACAGACGCTTTACCGTCTGAGCCACTAGGGAAGCCCAGGTGTTGTTTATTTATTTTTAATCAATTTATTTTAATCGGAGGCTAATTACTTTACAATAGTGTGGTGCTTTTTTACCACACATCGGCATGAATCAGCCGTGGGTGTACATGGGTCCCCCCCATCTTGAACCCCCCACTCACCTCTCTCTTGGCCCATCTCTCTGAGTTGTCCCAGAAGACCAGCTTGTGTGCCTTGCTTCATGCACTGAATTTGCACAAGTCATCTATTTTACACATGGTGTAAAGAATTCTTTACTTAAGAATTGCTCAGAGTACATATTGCAAAGCATCTGCATCATTTTGTACAAGGAAAACAAGAACACTTTAGGTCTTTAACTGGGACGGAAGAATCTGTCCTCTCAGTCACTATCCACCCTACGGCTGTGGGCACCTGATTAATTACTGGGGACAACAGTCGTCAATGTCCTTCTCTGAATCTATGCCTTATCTGAACACCCATGTCATTCTCTCAACTTCCCTGATCTAAAAGGGGGAAATCCTTAAATACACGTTGAAACTTGGCAATAGGAACAGTTTCAAGCTCTGTTCCACATCCAGTACAAACTACTTTAGGGAACAACAACAAAAAAAGGAATTTCATTTAGGGGTCTATGTGGGTTCCTATACCCCAGGAAACGGCAACCCACTCCAGTACTCTTGCCTGGAGAATCCCATGGAGGGAGGAGCCTGGTAGGCTACAGTCCATGGGGTCACCAAGAGTTGGACATGACTGAGCGAGTTCACTATACCCCAATGTATTTTGCTAGGAAGGTCTATGCGAACATGTGTACCTTGCCCTCTCTGTATCTCTAAGCTCTCGGTTATTAGCACCCAATGAAAATGAAATCAAGAGCTGAGTAGACAGAGCAGGCAAAAAGTCATAGGGGAAATGCTGCCAGAAACTACAGCTCTTGCTAAATGACAACGAAGCTATACTGACTGAGTAGATTTTAGGGTGGACAGACCCAAATTCGTGTCTTAATGATACAACCTTCTTTTCATTTTGCACATAAGGCTAACGGGGAAAAGGCATTACTCCAAGTTTTTGCAATATAAACAGACTTCATACTGAATGAAAGCAAGGTTCATACAGTTGCTATTCAATATAATCATGAGATGCAATTTTTAAAAAATGATCAGGGAAACAGGCCAGTACAATAAGTGTGAAGAATTTTAAGTGAAATGTTTGCAGTTTAAATAATGACTTAGTCACAGGCAGGAAATAGGAGCCACTGAAAACTTTTTATCTTTAGAAATTATTTTCAAAGGTCTTCTCCAGCTAACACTATATAAAATCCTGGAAAAGAGGAATGTATGGCAAGTTTAATCTCAGTCTCGGATTGAGTTTAATCAGTGTGGATCAATGAACTCTTAAACTTTGCAGAGAGTTAAGGAGCAGGACTCAGTAGGAAGGACCCTGATTCTGGGAAAGGTTGAAGGCAGAAGAAGGGGATGACAGAAGATGCGATGGTAGGATGGAATCACCGACTCAATAGACCGGAGTCTGACCAAGCTCCAAGAGTTGGTGATGGACAGGGAAGCCTGGACTCCCTGTAGTCCATGGGGTCAAAAAGTGTTTCACACAAATTAGCGACTGAACAAGAAGAAGCAGGAAGTTATACACAAGGGGTAAATGCCATTGTGATTTTAGTAAGAAATGAGTAAATAAACATATCTACCTCCTCACACACTTACCCTGTCTGTGGGTTACATGAGTGAGATAAGAACACTTAAAAGCTATGCTCTAAGTGAGTGACAAGTATACACGCAATACTAATTATAGTCAACACACTGTCCATCACATCATTCAGTAAATCACAGGAATTCTTCAGGTAATTATAGCTAAACAACGATAAATCACAGGAGTTCTTTAAGTAATTATAACTAAACAAAAACACCTTGTAGCTCAGTTGGGAAAAAAATCTGCCTGCAATGCAGGAGACCCGGGTTCAAATCCTGGGTCAGGAAGATCCCATGGAGAAGGGGATGGAAACCCCACTCCAGTATTCTTGTCTGGGAAATCCCAGGGACGGAGGAGCCTGGTGGGTTACAGTCATTACCTAGTGGCTAAGAAACAACAAGAACAATAACACTTATTTAAGTCAATAAAGCTTTATGTTTGACACTGAGTATCTGATTATGTGGAGGGCTCTGCAGGTCTCAAGCATTCATTCAATGATTATTTGGTTTGGGTTCAAAATTTAGCAAACATATTGTCTTGCTGGCTTAGATAGCTCTGTGGGAAAATCAGGAGAAAAACACAATACTGTAATCTAGTATAAATGGATGAGCAATCCTATACTCACAAGTTTGTGAACCATGAACACTTGATGCTTTTGATACAAACGTGTTGAAGGTTAGAAATATGAGCTTCATGTTCTAATTGTCTTTAATTAAATGCTGTCTGTTTGAGACTGGGGGGTGCGGCAAAACAAAATGAAACCTGTGCCAGGAAAAGAGACAGGAATATACACCCAATCAAATTTTGCATTAAAGTACAAAAGAAGTTCAGTGGAAAATAAGAAATTTATGGAGTAAAGTTGCTGGAAAAGTAGGATATCCATATGCCCAAAACAATAATTCAATGCATCCACTGCTTCATGTTTTAGAAATAACAGAAGAGATTCATAGACCTATATGTAAGACCTAAAACAAGAAGGCTCTTGCATTGTGGCTCAGCTGGTAAAGAATCCGGCTTCAATGCAGGAGACCTGGACTTAATCCCTGGGTTGGGAAGATCCCCTGGAGAAGGGAAAGGCTATCCACTCTAGTATTCTGGGCTGGAGAATTCCAAAGACTGTATAATCCATGGGGCTGCCAAGAGAGTCAGACACAACAAAGGGACTTTCACTTTCAAAGCAAAGAAGACTCAAGAGGTAAGACATGGGAGGAAGCTCTGTGATCAAAGACCAAGAGGTTACTGATTAGAAAATATACCGAGGCAGATTCATTCACAGGGGTACTGTGTTAGTACCCAGGCCTAGATCAACACGAAAATATTTACAAAATTGAGGAACACTCTTCAGAAAGCACAAAAGAAGCCTGGGGCTAAGGAAAAATATTTGCCCTTCTATCACGAAAAAGACTTGTTTCCAAACAACCTCCAACCTTCATAATAAGGAAACAAATACTTCACTTCATAATGACCAGATGATTCAAAGAGACAGGTAGCAGAGAAAATAGACAAATGAGAAGTAGAGACCTAAAAAGCTGTCCCATGGCTTTATTCCCTTGGGAAAGGAGAGTTACGAGGGTGACTAGATACACCCGCACACTTACTTTAACGTCTGAGATGAAAACAACTGATCACACAGTCCTGGCAAGGATCTGAAGCAAGGGAAAGTCTCAGTGACTGCTGCTGCTACTGCTGCTAAGTCACTTCAGTCGGGTCCGACTCTGTGCGACCCCATAGACGGCAGCCCACCAGGCTCCCCAGTCCCTGGGACTCTCCAGGCAAGAACACTGGAGTGGGTTGCCATTTCCTCCTCCAATGCATGAAAGTGAAAAGCGAAAGTGAAGTCGCTCAGTCGTGTCCGACTCTTTGCAACCCATGGACTGCAGCCTACCAGGCCCTTCCGTCTGTGGGATTTTCCAGGCAAGAGTACTGGAGTGGGGTGCCATTGCCTTCCCCTGATATGACTTATATGTTAAATCTAAAAAGTAAATCCAACAGGTCAATATAAAAAAAGCAGCAAACCAATAGATACAGCCCACTAGTGTGGAGAGGAAAGGGGGTTGAGGTAAGGTAACAAGAGGGGAGTAAGAGGTATTAGCTAGTCAGTATAAAATCAACAGTGTACAAAACTATATTGTACAACACAGGGAATAAAGCTGATATTCTTATAATGATAAACGGCGGTACCTAAAAAATTATGAATCACCACATGATATGTCTATATCATACCATGCCATTAAAGATGGAAAAGACCCTCATGCTGGGAAAGATTGAAGGCAGGAGGCAAAGTGGATGACAGAGGATGAGATGGTTGGATGGCATCCCCAGCTCAATGGACATGACTTTGAGCAAGCTTTGGGAACTGGTGATGGACAGCAAAGCCTGGCATGCTGCAGTCCACGAGACTGCAAAGAATCGGACACAGCTGAGTGACTGAACGGGTACTTCAGTTTCAAATAAAATATAAAGACTCCTCTGAGAAACGCCCTCATAACCGGTTCCTGGGACAGACACCACATATGAGTATCCTTACAACAGACAGAGGCTTCCCTCATGGTTCAGGCAGTAGAGAATTCGCCTGCAGTACAAGAGACTGCCTGCATGCAGGTGACTCGGGTTCAATCCCTGGTCAGGAGGGTCCCTTGGAGAGATAAATGGCAACTCAATCCAATAGCCTTGCATGGGAAATCCCATGGACAAGAGCCTGGTGGGCTACAGTCCATGGGGACCAGAGTCAGACAGAATTGAGTGACTAAGCGACACCAGAGAGCACCATCTTTATTGTTGAAAACAAGCTTAAGCTGACTGCTTCAAGGCTAAAGGAATAACACAGAATTTGGGGTTATGTGTCTAGGACTGCTTGTCCCATTTTGGAATCTGAGGATACAAAGTAATATAAAAATCACTGTGCTTGAAATACGTCATATGTGCTGTGATTTCTCAGCTAGTCTGAAGGCCAAATGTCCAAATTTACTTATGCTTCTCTTAAACGTAATACATTTACAAAAAACCACAGATTGCGGAAAAAGCTCAGCTGCCAACCAGGATATCAGAAGATGATATCTCTGTAACCAAGGTTTTCTGATTAATCACTGTTTGATCATTACGTATTCTGCCAAGAGATGAATACTATAAAAAGCGGAAACAACTCACAGTCTCTCCAGCAAGTGAGGAACCCTCCGATTCTGTACAGGGAGAGTCACTAGTCACAAGATGAAGGCTGTGTTCCTGACCCTTCTCCTTGGTGTGGTTTGTGCTGCCCAGGACGCTCCAGCTCAGCTGGAATCCTCAGAGGTACCCAAATTCTGCTGATCTGAGAGAAGGTCTTGTTGGTTCTGGGAGTGTGACTAGAGAGAGACAGTCTTGGTTACATGGGTGACCAGCTTGTGTATGTACAAAACACATACACACATCTACATGAGCATAACACAACCCCCTATCTTCCTGCTCGTTGTATGTTTTTTTTTTTTTCATCTTCTTTGTCTTTACGTAAGAAAAAAACAAAAAAGCTACCACGCTATCATTTAGGGAGTTATGAACTGTCATGTTTTTTAATGGTGTTGTTTTAGCTATTTCAAGGAACTCTAAATTGTATTATTTCTGCTTGAATAGAATCATTATTGCATTTCACAATCATTATTGCATTATATGATTATTGCATTATTTGACAAGGTAGGAGGTAGAACCCTACTCTGCTTAATACGACTGACTTTACTTCTTTTCTGAGGGAAACACAGAAGCAAAGCTTGTGCTGAGTGTTGGTGAAAATCATGTAACCAGACTGACTGATGTTTGTGGAGACCTTCCTTGTTAGATTACAGGAAACTGGTACACCATTCACATAGCCGCGAATAACAAGGAGAAGATTGAGGAAGGAGGCCCCCTGCGGACATATTTCCGCCGATTTGAATGCATTGACAACTGTGAAAGAATCTCCATTTCTTTTATTCTCACGTAAGCACAATCTGCCCCAACTGAACACAACTAGGCTGTGGAGGTCTATCACGGGGTTCGGTCTCCAGTGGGCCGTGAACGGTGGCGGTGATGCAAGTGAAGATGAGTGTGTGAGCCCTGCTCGTGGAAGGGTGACCTCCAGCTCTGGGGAATGGATAGTGACGAAGGAATGTCTTGTCTGTTTTTTTTTTTTTTTTTTCCAGGAATTACAATAGTTGCACCTTACTCACAGTCGTGGCACAGAGAGCAGAAGGAAATGTTTACCACGTAGACTGTGAGTAGGCGAGCTTTGTCAATGTGTGCCTCTCCTCAAGTATGTGAGTCACTCAGTCGTGTCCTGCTCTTTGTGACCCCTTGGCCTGAAGTGTGCCAAGCTTCCCTATCCTTCACCAGGGTTTGCTCAGACTCATGTCCACTGAGTGATGCCATCCAACCATCTCATCCTCTGTCACCATCTCGTCCTCTGTCACCCCCTTCTCCTGAAGCCGTCAATCTTTCCCTCATCAGGGTCTTTTCCAATGAGTCACCTCGTCCCATCAGGTGGCCAAAGGGTTGGAGCTCCAGCTTAAGAACTGGTCCTTCCAGTGAATATTCAGGGTTGGTTTCCTAGAGGACTGACTAGTTTGATATCCTTGCAGTCCAAGGGACTTGAGAAGTGGGTAGTCGTTTCCTTCTCCAGAGAACCTACCAACCCAAGAAGGGAAGCCAGGTCTCTTGCATTGCAGGCAGATTCTTTACCATCTGAGCCACGAAGGAAGCGCAAAACCATGGACCTTGGTGAGATCGGTGGTTTTGTCTCCATCTAAGACAACTAGATGTCTGGACTTGTGTACCATTTTCTTTATTCATTATAAAGGCCACCTTGGGAAAGACATTACATTTTCCAGGCATTAGTTCTGCACCAGAAAAGTAGGATAAGGTCCAATTTGGAAGGTGCCATTGATGGCATCTGAGAAAAAGCCCCAGAACACAGATTCCCCTTATTCTGCAGACATGGGGAAGTGTATACAGCTACCCAAGATTGCAACAATCCATTAAAAAATTATTTCCTTTTATTTGACATGCATGTTTCTGTGCTCAGATGCTCAGTCTTGACTGACTCTTAACGACCCCACGGACTATAGGCTACAGGTTCCTTTGTTCATGGGATACTCCAGGCCAGAATATTAGAGGGGGTTGCCATTTCCTCCTCCAGGGATATTCCTGATCTGGCGATCAGAGGAGCATCTCAGGCATCTCCAGCACTAGCAGGCAGATTTCTTACAGCTGAGCCCCCTGGGAAACCACTTATTTAAGCTTACAAGATAAAAATTGTTTTAACTAAACAAATTCTTTAAATACCAAACAGTTTTTACTAGCCTGATTAAGAAGTAGAACCTGATTAAATTAAATTCCACAGAAATGTATGAGAATAAACTAACAGAAAAATTTCAAAATAATTTTTATGATATAGAAAAAAAAAAAGGAGGACTACCACAGATTTCTATCTTTGTGGTTTGCTATACTGGAAAGAATTTTCATATACCAATGCTGTAACACTGAGTGATTAAATGTCTACATATTTGATTTTCAAGGAGAAATGTGCAACGGAACATTCTAATGTGGTCTGCTGCATGCTTTTAAATTTCCAGTGTGGACATGCAGCCACCGGAACTAAATGAGAATCATTTCAGAGAATATATCTCCCGCGTTTGACAATCACCTCATTTTTAGCTCTTTTACCACCCTCTATACTAGGAAATAACTTTACTTCATCTATTGACTTTTACTTTCACATGATTTGCTTAAATTTAGAGAATACCTTTGTAATCAGGACTGTCCTTGTAAATTCGGTCACAAAATTACTGAAAAGTTAATAGTCAGCTTTAACGGTCAGCTCTTATGAGCTGGTGTGGGACGGTTCAACTCTACCACCTACTACAGTTGAAAAAAGCAACTTCACTCTCGTTCATAGACTCTTCAGTCCAAAAAACTGGACATCTTTACTATGGTCACAAGAGAGTCCTGTGGAGAAAGCTTTCCTACTTCACTAGCTGTTTTAACTGTTACTTAGAACACACCCACCATAAATGTCAATGAGACAAAGGTCACCATCAAAGGCATGTGAAGAATAAGAGATGCCCAGATGAAAAGGAAAGAAGTTAATTGTATTGAGGATTGATTTTATGTTTTTCTGTCACAGACATGGGTAAAAATTCTGTGCAACTGATCCCTGTATCAGAAAGTATGATGATATTCTATGGTGAAAACTTTGATGGCGAGAAGACCACAAACGTGGCTTATGCCCTCGGTATGTACTGTAACTCATTCTATGCAAGCTGGTCATGTTCATATTATCAGTATTTTTATATTGAGGACAGAAGCATTACAGACGGTGTATTTTATTAAGCACACTGGGGCAGACATGTATTCACACAGGAGAACTGAGACGTCATGTGACATGAGTTAGGGTTGTGCCCAAAGGTTATTATATAGGAAACTGAGCAAATGTAGCCAGTGGTGATCCTATCATGCGGCTTTTAAAATAATTAGATACACTTATTCTGGAGGTGCAATGAAATATTCCAGGATGGTCCATGGGATTCTTGTCAAATATCACATATTGGAGTGGCCAGATTTTGAGACCCAAATTGAACCAAGGTTTAAATTTGAGTTTACCAGATTCACAGTTCCAGATCATGAGTGCATTCATCTCCACCACAAATGCTTTATTCTTTGTCACGATCGTTAAAATAAATCCTGAGACCTGAACTCAGTGCTCTCCAAATAATCACTCGATCATATTGAACCCTTCAGAGGCATGTGGTCAGGCATGGGAATCATGTGCCATGTGGGCAACCCCACAGGGTCACTGCCTGGCCCCTTTATCCTTTCCAATGTTAAATCTATGTTGGGGCTGGGTAGGGGGAGTGTCTGGTCTCTGAGGATGACAAAGCCTGAGTTTTTCCCCTCAGTAACATGTGTGATGAGATTAGTGCCTGGTGAATGTTCAAAAATCACTTCTCCCCTGTCGTCTGAGTACTGCTGTTCAGGCACTAACGTCCGCCTGGCTCTTTGCGACCTCATGGACTGCAGCACGCCAGGCTCCTCTGTCTTCCACTGTATCCCAGAGTTTATGCAACTTATGCTGATTGAGTCAGTCCTGCTATCTAGCCACATTGACTGGAGACCATGAAAACTCCAGGGAAGGAATCCTAGGATGCAGACAAAGTGGACAGGAAGGGTTGGAGTTAGGAGAAATGCTGAGTTTCAAACGCCACCATCACCTTCTCGGATGTTCCACTAGAGTCAGCACTGACTCGGGGCTGCTTAAGGTCACAGGTGAATGGTCTGTAGCTCTCTCAGCAGGTGTGAGAACTGGATGTGAGAAAATGGAAATTATGTGGACTCTACCCCTGCCACATACCCATCTGAATACCCGTGGGCACACACGGGCACCTCTGTAGAAAATTCCCTGCTGAGCAGGGTTCAAGTGATGGGGGAGGGGAGTGGTCACGGTGAGACTTACTGGACACTACAGATACCAGCCAGGGGACACTCTATAACCGATGAAGGATTCTAACGCACACCTATCTGCCCTGTTTGCTATGAAATCTAGGCAAAGGAGACAGTTTGAGTCAAGAAGATATTCAGAAGTATGAGGAAACAAACAATGAAAGGGGTATTCCAAATGAAAATACAGAAGATGGCGCCAACACAGGTAAAGGCCCTGAGGACAGCAGGTATCAGAAATGAAAACACATCACGAGGATCAGTTCAGTGCAGTTCAGTTCAGTCACTCAGTCGTGTCCGACTCTTTGCGACCCCATGAATCGCAGCACGCCAGGCCTCCCTGTCCATGACCAACTCCCGGATACTTGATCCAAATTTCCTACTCCCTCAGTCGTCTTTCATACAGGATTTCATGAAACAATTATTTCAAGTAGAGGCATTCAGTTCAGTTCAGTTCAGTCGCTCAGTCGTGGCCGACTCTGCGACCCCATGAATGGCAGCACGCCAGGCCTCCCTGTTCATCACCATCTTCCGGAGTTCACTCAGACTCACGTCCATCGAGTCCGTGATGCCATCCAGCCATCTCATCCTCGGTCGTCCCCTTCTCCTCCTGCCCTCAATCCCTCCCAGCATCAGACTCTTTTCCAATGAGTCAACTCTTTGCATGAGGTGGCGAAAGTACTGGAGTTTGAGCTTTAGCATCATTCCTCCAAAGAAATCCCAGGGCTGATCTCCTTCAGAATGGATTGGTTGGATCTCCTTGCAGTCCAAGGGACTCTCCAACACCACAGTTCAAAAGCATCAATTCTTTGGTGCTCAGCCTTGTTCACAGTCCAACTCTCACATCCATACATGACCACTGGAAAAACCACAGCCTTACCAAGAGTCAATTTTTCCCTTATTCATTCTCTTTCACAGACAACTGTCCTAAATAAGAACTGAGAACCTCTGTTGGGTGAGTAGCACATGATACCTAACAACACTGAGTCTTCTTTAGTATGTTAAGGCTTCCCCTGCCGCCCCGGGGGGGTGGGGGCATACTGCTTTAGGAATGGGATATATACACAATTGGCTCAACCCTGACAAAGACTGAAATAATGCCATCTGCAGCAACACGGATGGGCCCAGAGATAATGAAAAAGTCACAAATAGAAAAGCACATATCATATGATATCCCTTACATGAGGAATGTAAAATGCAACACAAATAAACTATTTGCAACATAGAAATAGACTCAAGGCCCAGAAAACAGAATATGGTTACCAAAGTGGTAACTGGGGGAAGGGACGATTTGGGAGTTTGGGTTTAAGAGACATATACTACCAAAGACAAAATAAACAACCAGAATCTGCTGTGGAGCACAGATATCTGTACTCAAAGACTTGTAATAACCTGTAAAGAGAATAATGTAAAAAGGTATATATTTACATACACATATGTATAACTGAGGGCCTCTCTGGTAGCTCAGCATAAGGAAATCTGCCTGCCAATGCAGGAGATGCAGGTCATGGAATAGTTAATGAGTAGCCACTCCGATATTCTTGCCTGCTGCTGCTACTTTTGCTAAGTCGCTTCAGTCGTGTCCGACTCTGTGCGACCCCAGAGACGGCAGCCCACCAGGCTCCCCTGTCTCTGGGATTCTGCACGCCAGAACAATGGAGTGGGTTGCCATTTCCTTCTCCAATGCATGGACGTGAAAAGCGAAAGTGAAGTCGCTCAGTCGTGTCCGACTCTTAGCGACCCCATGGACTGCAGCCCACCAGGCTCCTCCGTCCATGGAATTTTCCAGGCAGGAGTAGTGAAGTGGGATGCCACTGCCTTCTCCAATAGCCTAGAAGATGCCAAAGACAGAGGAATCTGGCAACGTACCATAGAGACACAAGAGTGGGATATGACTTGGCAACTCAATAAAAACAACAAATGTATGCATAAAGCACTTTGCGTGCACCGGAAACTAATCCAACATTGCACATCAACTAAATTTCAATAAAACTTTATTAAAAAAAAAAAAGGATCACAAAACTGTCCACCTTGCCAAGTGGCAAAGGCTAGGGCTCCCATATGGGTTTGGACTTCAGTATCTAAGGGCACACACTGGTCTAGACCCCACAGTGACAGGTTTTGCAGACGAAGATTGTGTGAAGCCCTGAGCTGTGAAACATGGTGAATTCTGGGGGAGTGCAGTGTGACATCTTTATGACTGTAAGGAAGATTTATAGAAGATGTTAAGCAGCATACATGACCCAGTACATACTCTCCTCCATCTCAGACATGTGCATATGTAACTTAATAACTCTCATCCTAAGACCTGATACTGGGTTGCTCACAGCTGGTTTCAGTTCAGTGCAGTCGCTCAGTCGTGTCTGACTCTTCGGTACCACATGGACTGCAGCACACCAGGCCTCCTTGTCCAAAACCAACTCCCTGAGCTGGCTCGAACTCGTGGCCATCAAGTCGGTGATGCCATTCAACCATCTCATCCTCTGTCGTCCCCTTCTCCTCCCACCTTCAATCTTTCCCACAATCAGGGTCTTTTCAAATGAGTCAGTTCTTCACATCAGGTGGCCAAAGGGTTGGCGCTTCCGCTTCAGCATCAGTCCTTGCAGTTCAGGACCTATTTCCTTTAGGATGGGCTGGTTGGATGTCCTTGCAGTCCAAGGCACTCTCAAGAGTCTTCTTCAATACCACAGTTCAAAATCGTCAATTCTTTGGTGCTCAGCTTTCTTTACAGTCTAATCCTCACATCCACACATGACTACTGAAAAAATACCATAGCGTTACCAGATGGCCACAAAGTAGCAATTCTATGCAAACCCCATGGGCAGTCACACAGAGGGACTTTTGTGCAATGGGTCTTGTAAGGGAAGTTCTCACTACTTCCAGCAGTAACTATTTCTATCTTTCATTCTCTGACCGACATCATGTTAATCGTAATCATCTCAACAACATCTTAAATTTTTTCATGGTTAAAGACGAAAATGAAGTAAGGCTATGAGAAGCATCGCATCACTGATGTGCCCCAATCATCCATATGAAGATCATAGACCTTTTCCTTGAAATCGTCTGTTCTTCTCTCCCAGGAAATCATGATTCTGGACCCATGGCTTTCCTGCTACAAATCTCCTCTGCCCTTGCTGATGTTACCAAATTTCTAAACTGTTCAATAAAATGATTAATACACATATGTGTCCATAAAGATGCCATATTTGCAAATACAAAAAAATGTGTAAATCCAACTATGTAGAACACTGAGTATAGCATGTGGCAGGAGATAACTCTGTTTAGGACACATGGTGTGAACACTGAAAGTGTCTTGGTGAGAAGAGAGAATAAACCACAGATACTAACTTTCTCTGAGCTTCCCTTATGCCTCAACTGGTAAAGAATCCGCCTGCAATGCAGGAAACCTGGGTTCGATCCCTGGGCTGGGAAGAACCCCAGGGAAGGCCATGTACACCCAACTCCAATATTCTGGCCTGGAGAAGTCTATGGGGTCACAAAGATCCGCCATGACTGAGCGACTTTCCCTTTCAACAGTTTTATACAGTGATATGAGGTTTCCACCTGAGGTCATGTGAGTGATGGGGATGGTTAGTTAGAAAACTTCAAACAGAACCTGTCCTTTCCTAACTGGCATTGGAAACAACTCAATTCTGTTTTTAAGCTGTGCGCATCTGCTGGTAGTGGTAAGGATTTGGCAGAATGCAGTGTTATATGCGGGGAAGGCAATGGCACCCCACCCCAGTACTCTTGCCTGGAAAATCCAATGGACGGAGGAGCCTGGTGGGCTGCAGTCCATGGGGTCGCTAACAGTCGGACAGACTGAGCGACGTCACTTTCACTTTTCTCTTTCATGCATTGGAGTAGGAAATGGCAACCCACTCCAGTATTCTTGCCTGGAGAATCCCAGGGATGGGGGAGCCTGGTGGGCTGCCGTCTATGGGGTCACACAGAGTCGGACACGACTGAAGTGACTTAGCAGCAGCAGCAGTGTTATATGGGTTTCTGAGGTGGTTCACTGGTTTAGAATATGCTGAGTGATTCAGGTCACACAAGACACATGGGACCCTTCCCTGGGTTGGGCAGATCCCCTGGAGAAGGGAATGGAAAACCACTCCAGCATTCTTGCCTGGAGATTTCCATGGAGGGGGAACCTTTCAGGCTATGGGATCCATGGGGTCTCAAAGAGTCAGACACGATTTATTGATTGAGCATGCACACACACACACACACACACACACACACACACCCCAAAAGTCAACAGTAACTACTCAAGAGAGAGTATTGAGGTTGGATATAAGGCACCAGGTATGTGGTGTCCTATTTGGGGCTGCTAGCATTCAGCTCCACCCCCAGAAGCAGTGGCTTTGCTGCTGATGGAGGTGATGAGGTATCTGTAGCTGTTCAGTCACTCACCAGGGGTGTTTTAAAATAATGGTCATTCATTGGTGCCTAATGATGGGGAACAAAGGAGCCAAGAGGGAACCGACAAAGGTCACGCCACTGGACCAGACAAGAGATTCAGTCCGTTCCAGTTCTGTTCAGTTGCCCAGTTGTGTCCGACTCTTTGCAACCCCATGGACCGCAGCACGCCAGGCCTCCCTGTCCATCACCACCTCCCGGAGCTGGCTCAAACTCATGTCCATCGAGTCGGTGATGCCATCCAACCATCTCATCCTCTGTCGTCTCCTCCTCCTCCCACCTTCAATCTTTCCCAGCATCAGGGTCTTTTCCAATGAGTCAGTTCTTCCCATTAGGCGGCCAAAGGGCTGGAGTTTCAGCTTCAGCATCAGTCCTTCCAATGAATATTCAGGACTGATTTCCTGTAGGATGGACTGGCTGGGTCTCCCTGCAGTCTAGAGGACTCTCAAGAGTCTTCTTCAACACTACAGTTCAAAAGCATCCATTCTCTAGCACTCAGCCTTCTTTAGCATTGACTGAAAAATGGCTCCGAGGGTAAAGCATCTGCCTGCAAGGTGGAAGAAATGGGTTCAGTCCCTGGGACCTGGGTTCAATCCCTGGGTCAGGATGATCCCCTGAAGAAGGCAATGGCACCCCACTCCAACACTCTTGCCTGGAAAATCCCATGGACCGGGAAGCCTGCAGGCTCGCAAAGCGTCGGACGACTGAGTGCTTTCACTTTCACTTTCAGCTTTATAGTCCAACTCTCACAGTCCTTACATGACTAGTGGAACATAACGGCTTTGACTATATGGACCTTTACTGGCAAGGTACTGCCTCTGCTTTTTAACATGCTGTCTAGGTTTGTAAGCCAGCCTTAAAAGGACAGCAAGAGTTAAACCAAGCCAAAAAATAAAACCAAAAAACTGAGCAGAGGTACTTCCCTAGGGGCCCAGAGGTTGGGAATCCACCTTCTTTATAGCCTGTGAGACTCAATAACCACCACAATGAGAAGGCCTCAAAGCACAGCAGAGAAATGCAGAGAATACAACAAATACCCAGTGTGTGTTTTAAAATTAAACATATACTGAGCAGCAGCTTCAGTGGCTGCACACTGCATCAAACTAAGACTCTATAAATTTATTACCAGTGACTCAATAAAAAAAAAAATAAAAAACAGTTTGCTCAGCCCTACATTCAAAACAATAGTGGAAAGAACTGCCCCAGAGAGATAAAAAAATGAAAATTCACATCTGTTACTCTGTGCTGATATAAAACCGGGCTTCCAAGGTGAGTCAGTGGTAAAGAACCCACCTGGCAATGCAGGACATGTGGGTTTGATCCCTGGGTCAGGAAGATCCCCTGTGGTGGAGGTTTCAGTGTCTGTAAGACAGCTCCCAGGACGTGGCTCAGAATCCTGTCTACAGCCTTTAAGGACAAACTAAAGGCCCTGAATTTGCTTACTCACTAAACTATTAGTGTTTAGTACGGGTGGATGTTTTTTCTTTGCTTCTGTGTTTCTCCCTTCTCTGATTAAACTGATTCTCTGGCTCAAGTTTTTCCCCAGACAAAAGACAGGTGGAGGACGTGGGGGGAAGGGCCATGGGGTCCTGCTCGGTTTCACTAAGATCCATCGGAAGTGGATTCTGTGCAGGAAGGGTTGCCATGCAGTGAGATGAGGACGCAGGTAGTTCAGGTCCTATTCAGAGCTCGGATGGTCATCACCAAGCCAATCTAAGATGTTTGTAGAGAAGTCTAATAAAGGCAAAGGCAAAGTGAAAAAGGAAAAGAAAAGAATACACGTAGTCCTGTCTTCCTTCATGAACACAACAGACAATCTGCCTTCTGCTTCATTTAGCTGTATAGTTCATTCGCATTGAATGCAGTTCACTGCACGGCTGGGCTTAAGTCTGGTATTTCTCCAGTCTCTAAGTGCCTGTTGGCACTCTTGTTCTGTACTGTGGGCTTCATTGCACTCCAGACATCTACCTGACGTCTCTCAGCTGATGCTATATTAATGATATACCATATATAGATACTCCATGCATAACGTGTGTTAGTCACTCAGTCGTGTCTGAGTCTTTGCCACCCCATGGACTGTAAGCCACCAGGCTCCCCTGTCCATGGAGTTCTCCAGGCAGGAATACTGGAGTGGGTTGCTATTTCCTTCTCCCCATATACAATAAACCATATCTATAATGAGTTATCGGGGAAGGCAATGGCACCCCACCCCAGTACTCTTGCCTGGAAAATCCAATGGACGCAGGAACCTGGTGGGCTGCAGTCCATGAGGTCGCTAACAGTCGGACAGACTGAGCGACTTCACTTTCACTTTTCTCTTTCATGCATTGGAGAAGGAAATGGCAACCCACTCCGGTATTCTTGCCTGGAGAATCCCAGGGATGGGGGAGCCTGGTGGGCTGCCGTCTATGGGGTCACACAGAGTCGGACACGACCGAAGTGACTTAGCAGCAGCAGCAGCAGCATAATGAGTTATACCTATAATAAATTATATCTAAATTATATGTGCTATATGCTAATTAATTATATTAAAGCATCAAACACTTTTCATGCTTTGAAACTGCCTGTATGTCTTGGAGGAACAAACTCTCTAATAAACTGCTTTTATTTAATAGGACTGTAATGCCTCGAATTACAATGATCAAAATAGTGTGTGTCTGCGTGTGTTTTTGTGTGTCTCTTTGTGTCTGTGTATGTGCATGAATTTGTTTGTGTGTGTCTATGTGTTTGTGTGTCTGTTTCTGTGTATCTGTGTGTCTGTGTTTGTGTCTGTATGTCTTTGTGTGTATCTGTGTGTGTGTTTCTGAGTTTGTGTGTCTGTTTCTATGTGTCCGTGTGTGTGTGTCTGTGTTTGTGTGTCTGTTTCTGTGTGTCTGTGTGTTTGTGTGTCTGTGTTTCTGTGTGTCTGTCTGTGTGTTTGTGTGTCTGTGTGTCCGCGTGTCTGTGTGTCTTTGTGTGTATCTGTTTCTATGTGTCCATGTGTGTGTCTCTGTGTGTGTTTGTCTGTGTTTCTGTGTGTCTGTGTGTGTGTTTGTCTGTGTGTTTGTGTGTCTGTGTTTCTGTGTGTCTGTGTGTGTCTGTGTGTTTGTGTGTCTGTGTCTTTGTGTGTATCTGTGTGTGTGTCTGTTTCTATGTGTCCGTGTATGTGTCTGTGTGTGTGTTTGTCTGTGTGTCTGTGTGTCTGTGTGTGTGTTTGTCTGTGTTTCTGTGTTTCTGTGTGTTTGTGTGTCTGTGTTTCTGTGTGTCCGTGTGTGTGTCTGTGTGTGTGTGTCTGTGTCTGTGTTTGTGTCTGTGTGTCTCTTTGTGTGTGTGTATTTATGTGTTTGTGTTTCTGTGTATCTGTGTGTCTGTGTTTGTGTCTATGTGTCTTTGTGTGTATCTGTGTGTGTTTGTGTGCTTGTGTGTCTGTGTTTCTATGTGTCCATGTGTGTGTGCCTGTGTGTCTGTGTGTCTCTGTGTGTGTGTGTTTATGTGTTTGTGTGTCTGTGTTTCTATGTGTCCGTGTGTGTGTGTCTGTGTGTGTGTGTGTGTGTGTCTGTGTGTGTCCGTGTGTATGTCTGTGCTTCTGTGTGTCCGTGTTTGTGTCTGTGTGCCTCTTTGTGTGTGTCTGTGTGTCTCTTTGTGTGTGTGTGTTTATGTGTTTGTGTTTCTGTGTATCTGTGTGTCTCTGTGTGTATCTGTGTTTGTGTGCTTGTGTGTCTATGTTTCTATGTGTTCGTGTGTGTGTGTCTGTGTGTCTTTGTGTGTATCTGTGTGTGTGTCTGTTTCTATGTGTCCGTGTGTGTGTCTGTGTGCGTGTTTGTCTGTGTTTCTGTGTGTCTGTGTGTTTGTGTGTCTGTGTGTTTGTGTGTCTGTGTTTCTGTGTGTCCGTGTGTGTGTCTGTGTGTTTGTGTGTCTGTTTCTGTGTGTCTGTGTGTTTGTGTGTCTGTGTTTCTATGTGTCCGTGTGTGTGTCTGTGTGTTTGTGTCTGTGTGTCTCTTTGTGTGTGCCTCTGTGTTTGTGTGTTTGTCTGTTTCTGTGTGTCCGTGTATGTGTCTGTGTGTCTCTTTGTGTCTCTGTGTGTGTGTGTCTGTGTTTCTGTGTGCCCGTGTTTGTGTCTGCATGTCTCTTTGTGTGTGTGTGTGTGTTTATGTGTTTGTGTGTCTGTGTTTCTGTGTGTCCGTGTGTGTGTCTGTGTGTTTGTGTGTGTGTGCATGCCATTTTTCTTTGTCCATGGGGGGAGCTCTGTAGCTGATGAGAATAGAATGCTCCAAGATTGCACACAGACACCACACGTGCAACACTTCACAGACGTTTCTCTAATACCTGAGAAGTGAAGATGTGACTCTTCTCGAACACAGAAGGATTCAGAGTTTCCATAACTGACTCATAAGGCCAGCAGAAAGTGGGGATGTGGTCAGGAGATGGGAGGTGTATGAATCACTGAGTCAGGGAGACAGCTGCTGCCATTTAATTCTTGAGAAAACATTACCAGGCAGTAAACTCCTCATGACTATTCCCAACACACTAGATCCTTTGGAGACTGTGCGTCTGGAAAGGGGAGCCATTTCTTCCATTATTGTGCAAAGTAAGATCAATTTTTTAAACTAAGTAAGGTACATTAATTAGTTGAAATTCAATATTTTTTAAATTCCAAAACATATTTAAGGATTCACTCATGGGATGGTGGGCCCACATTTTCTGACTCTGTAATTCTTCTTCACAGAGAATAAGAATATAAGAAAAGACACAGGTTTATATCTATGTTTGTATTACACCAGATGAATTTAATAAATATACCATTTCCAAAATATACCACAAATAGAAATGTAACTTTATGGTTAATTTATTTATAAATACACAAATAAATGTCCATAAAACTTGCAATATAAACTTATCCATATTATATCATTATAAATGGATACAGGGTTGAGTGTTATCAATAGCTACTGTAATAACAGTGTGTAGTTATACTTATATATATATTTAATGTTTAATTAATCATGCATCCCGGGGAAGGCAATGGCACCCCACCCCAGTACTCTTGCCTGGAAAATCCAATGGACGGAGTAGCCTGGTGGGCTGCAGTCCATGGGGTCGTTAACAGTTGGACAGACTGAGCGACTTCACTTTCACTTTTCTCTTTCATGCATTGGAGAAGGAAATGGCAACCCACTCCAGTATTCTTGCCTGGAGAATCCCAGGGATGGGGGAGCCTGGTGGGCTGCCGTCTATGGGGTCACACAGAGTTGGACACGACTGAAGTGACTTAGCAGCAGCAATCATGCATCCATGAAATTAAAAGTCGCTTATGCCTTGGAAGAAAAGTTATGAACAGCCTAGACAGCATATTAAAAAGCAGAGACATTACTTTGCCAACAAAGGTCCATCTAGTCAAGGCTATGGCTTTTCCAGTGGTCGTGTATGGATGTGAGAGTTGGACTGTGAAGAAAGCTGAGTGCCAAAGAATTGATGCTTTTGAACTGTGGTGTTGGACAAGACTCTTGAGAGTCCCTTGGACTGCAAGGAGATCCAAGCAGTCCATTCTGAAGGAGATCAGTCGTGGGTGTTCAATCGAAGGACTGATGCTAAAGCTGAAACTCCAATACTTTGGCCACCTCATGCGAAGAGCTGGAAAAGACCCTGATGCTGGGAGGGACTGGGGCAGGAGGACAAGGGGACGACAGAGGATGAGATGGCTGGATGGCATCACTGACTGGATGGACATGAGTTTGGGTGAACTCCGGGAGTTGGTGATGGACAGGGAGGCCTGGCGTGCTGCGATTCATGGGGTCGCAAAGAGTCGGACACGACTGAGTCGCTGAACTGACCTGAATTGGATCATGTATAGTTGTGAGATTGACATTATAAGATGTACACAAGTATACACGTTATTTACTTGACTTGTCTAACTCATGAATAAACACTAGAACTTCTGTGAGGGCCCAGTGGTAAAGACTCCTCCTGCCAATGCAGGGACATGGGTTTCATCCCAGGTCCGGGAAACCTCCGCATACCCGGGGACACCTCAGCTCGCATGCCATAAATACTGAGCCCAGATGCAGCCGCTACTGAAACCCACAATTTGGAGCCCGGCCTCCACAACAAGCTAAGCTACACCATGAACAGCCAGTGCACCACAACTAGAGAGAAAACCCCAATCACTGCAAGTGCAGAAGGCCTGCATGCTCAGCAAAGACCCAGAGCTGCCGGGTGTGAATAAATAAATGTTTATACAGTTTCCAAGTACCTCCCTGGTGGCTGAGACGGTGAGGCTTCTGTCTACAACGCGGGAGACCTGAGTTTGATCCCTGGGTCGGGAAGATCTGCTGGAGAAGGAAATGGCAACCCACTCCAGCACTATTGCCTGGAAAATCCCATGGACGTCCACTCACGTGTCACATACGTGAATATATCAATATATTAAAGGCAGCTGTACATGTAACTTTACACACACATGGAATACTGCCTGGGGCGGATGAACACTGCCATGACCTGTCTCACCTTATGCTGTATATAGATATTGAGCTATTTCCTCTGAATCTCCTAAAGGAGACGGAGGGATGCTGACAGACACTTTCCTTATCACTGCAGGAGCATGCAGGCCAACAGATAACGAGGTCCCGGGACGAGCAGGGTTCTAGAACATTCTAAAGATGAGCCAGAAGCAGTGAGAGGAGCAACAAGGTGGTTCTGCACAGCACAGACAACTATATTCAGTGCCTCATATCGATCTATAGCGGAACAGACTCTGAAAAACACTAGACGTTGTCTATATGGGTAACTAAATCACTGCTGCATGGCAGAGACTAACAGAACAGTGGAAATCAGTGATACTTCCAATCTGTTTTTATAAAGTGGTAAGAGGAAGCCAGAAGGATATCAGTAAATCTCAATACAACGAAAAGAACTGCAGGGCTCGGCTCCCAGCGTGGTGTGTCTCCCTGCCACACACACACACACACACCTCACGATCCCACCAGCTATGTGGTGACCTGTCCTTAGCAGGACACATGGTAACCTGAGGTCAGCGGGTGCGCTCACCTTGCAGGGAACCAGGGGCGGGACCGCAGAACTGGAGTCCAGAAACACCACAGCGAATTCCTTCTGCTACTTTATGTCTCAGATGAAACGCCACTGCCCTGCTGCGTCTCATCAGAAATCAATATTCTCGAGACACAAGTCCACCATTGCCCAGAAGCTTAGCAACACAGCTCACACCATGCCCAAGGGGCCCTTCGTTCAGAATCCAGGTAAACATGCTTCATCGTGTCACTTCCGGCTTCAACATTTTTAGCAATCTCCAAGGAGTAAAAGAAAAAAAAACAAAAAAACAAATCTTATATGATTGTTGTCTTGAAATTCAACAATACTGACTCAGGGACTGTCTTCATGATCCAGCATTTAAGACTCCACCTTCTAAAGCACAGAATATTGAGTTCCACCCATGGTCAGAGAATCAAGATCACGGGTGGCCTGGAGCAACTAAGAGTCGACACAGCAAAAAAAAAAACAAACTGATGCCAACCTAACTTTCAGGCCAAATATCCACATTTCTGCCTAAGGCCCCACTGTTCATCCTTCCATATTTATTTATTCATTTATTTATTTTCATCCTTCAAATAGTTTAATCTAAATAGTTTCTTCCATTTAATCCAAGTAGTTTTTTAATTAATCCAAACAGTTCCTTCCTCTTTACTTAATGGCTTTTGGTATTTAATCCAAATAGTTCCTTCCTCTTTACTTTCTCATTTTTGGTATTTAATCCAAATAGTTTCTTCCTCTTTACTTTCTCGCTTTTGGTATTTAATCCAAATAGTTTCTTCCTCTTTACTTTGTCACTTTGGGTATTTAATCCAAATAGTTTCTTCCTCTTTACTTTCTCACTTTTGGTATTTAATCCAAATAGTTTCTTCCTCTTTACTTTCTCGCTTTTGGTATTTAATCCAAATAGTTTCTTCCTCTTTACTTTCTCGCTTTTGGTAATGCATTCATCTTCATGTTCTACATTTATCTACCTCACAACATTTTATAGTAGAATTTTCTCAATTGTTTCATAAATAGACTACAGATCCCTTGAGGAAAGTGCATAGTAAGTAAGTAACTCAAAGTTGCTCAGATCTGCCTGACTATTTGTGACCCCATGGACTATACCTGTCCATGGAATTCTCCAGGCCAGAATACTGGAGTGGGTAGCCTTTCCCTTCTCCAGGGGATCTTCCCAACCCAGGAATCAAACCAGGGTCTCCTGCATTGCAGGCAGATTTTTTACCAACTGAGCTATCAGGGAAGCCGAAGGATAGTGTATCTGAAATAAAAGCATTTCTCAGTTAGTTGAAATATTTCAAAGCACCTACATTATGCTCAACAGAGGATGAGATGGTTAGAGGGCATCACCAACTCAATGGACATGAGTGTGGGTAAACTCCAGGAATTGGTGATGGGACAGGGAGGCCTTGTGTGCTGTGGTTCACGGGGTCGTTAAAAGCATTTCTCAGTTAGTTGAAATATTTCAAAGCACCTACATTATGCTCAACAGAGGATGAGATGGTTAGAGGGCATCACCAACTCAATGGACATGAGTGCGGGTAAACTCCAGGAATTGGTGATGGGACAGGGAGGCCTGGTGTGCTGTGGTTCACGGGGTCGCAAAGAGTCGGACACAACCGAGCGACTGAACTGACCTGAACTGACATTATGCTGGCAAGGAAAATGGTCATTTTTAGTCTTTATTTGGGACAGAATGGAATTTGTCTTCTCTGTCACCATTCACCACCGCTGCTGTGAACACCTCATTTATTTTCAGGGACTCCAGCCCTCAGCTCCATTCTCTGAACGTATGCCTGGTTCTAGCATCATTCTTTCATTTGCGCTGGTCTAAAAGGGGCAGTTCATAAATACATTTTGAAAATTTAGCAGTAGGAACTGTTTCATGGCCTGCTACACATCAACTCCAAACTACTGTAAATAATAATAATAATTTCATGTAGGTGTCTATGTGGGTTCCTATTCCCCAAGTTATTTTGCTAGAAGAGTCTATGGGAACATGTGTACCTGGAACTCTCTATAACTCTGAGCTCTCAAGTATCTGCAGTTCAGTTCAGTTCAGTTCAGTCGCTCAGTCGCGTCTGACTCTTTGCGACCCCATGAAGCACAGCACGCCAGGCCTCCCTGTCCATCACCATCTCCCGGAGTTCACTCAGATTCACGTCCATTGAGTCCATGAAGCCATCCAGCCATCTCATCCTCGGTCGTCCCCTTCTCCTCCTGCCCCCAATCCCTCCCAGCATCAGAGTCTTTTCCAATGAGTCAACTCTTCTCATGAGGTGGCCAAAGTACTGGAGTTTCAGCTTTAGTATGTACCACCAGACTTCTTATTGAATGAAAGGAAGGTTTACACAAATGCTCTTAAATATAATAATAAAAAGTGTGACCGATAAAAAGTGTGACCAGGGAGACAGACCACGAAAAGTTTCAAGGATTCATGTCAATGTATGCCAAAACCAATACAGTACTGTAAAGTAAAATAAAGTTAAAAAAAATGAATTAAAAAAAATTAAAAAAGAATTTAAAGTGAAATAAGTGAATTCGCTCAGTCGTGTCCGACTCTTTGCGACCACACGAATGGTAACCTGCCAGGCTCCATGGTCCATGGGATTTTCCAGGCAAGAATACTGGAGTGGGCTGCCATTTCCTTCTCCAGGGAATCTTCCCAACCCAGGGATTGAACCTGGGTCTCCTGCATTGCAGACAGACGCTTTACCATCTGAGCCACACTGGAGGCAATTAAAGTGAAGTAGCTGCAGTATAAATAATGAAAGCGTTAGGCAGCAAACAGGAAACATGAGCCACTAAAAAATATTTTATCTTCAAAAACTATTTTCAAGGTCTTTCTCCCAGTTGACAATATATCCATCTGATACTAGAGAAGAGGGATCTATGGCATGGTGACTACAGCCAGGAAATTAAAAGACACTTGCTCCTTCAAAGAAGAGCTATGACAAATGCAGGTAGTGTGTTTAAAAGGAGACACATTACTTGGCCAACAAACATCTGGGTAATCAAAGCTATGGTTTTTCCAGTATGGCTGTGAGAGTAGGACCAAAAAGAAAACTGAGCACTGAAGAATTGATGCTTCTGAACTGTGGTGTTGGAGAAGACTCTTGAGAGTCCCTGCAACTGCAAGGAGATCCAACCAGTCCATCCTAAAGGAAGCCAATACTAAATATTCATTGGAAGGACTGATGCCAACACTGAAGCTCCAACACCTTGGCCACTGTATGCGAAGAGCCAACTCATTGGAAGAGACTCTAATGCTTGGAAAGTTTGAAGGCAGGAGGAGAAGGGGACAGGGGACAACAGAGGATGAGATGGTTGGATGGCATCACCAACTCAATGGATATGAGTAGGGGCAACTTCTGGGAGATGGTGAAGGACAGGAAAGCCTGGGGTGCTGAATTCCATGAGGCTGCAAAAAGTTGGACACATCTGAGGGGCTGAGTATGGGTAAACTCCAGGAGTTGGCGATGGGACAGGGAAGCCTGGTGTGCTGTGGTTCATGGGGTCGCAAAGAGTTGGACACAACCGAGCGACTGAACTGACCTGAACTGACATTATGCTGGCAAGGAAAATGGTCATTTTTAGTCTTTATTTGGGACAGAATAGAATTTGTCGTCTGTGTCACCATTCACCACCGCTGCTGTGAACACCTCATTTATTTTCAGGGACTCCAGCCCTCAGCTCCATTCTCTGAACATATGCCTGGTTCTAAGACCATTTATTAGTCCAATAGCAACAGGACTGAGTTTAATCAGTGTGCATCAGAGTACTCTAAAAGTTTTCCGGGAGTTAAGGAGTAGGAAGGTGCAATCGAAAAGTAAAAGCCACTTGCAATTTTAATAATAAACAAGTGAAGGAACACATCTGTCTCATCACGCGTCCGACTCTGTGTGGCCCCATAGACGGCAGCCCACCAGGCTCCCCTGTCCCTGGAATTCTCCAGGTAAGAACACTGGGGTGGGTTGCCATTTCCTTCTCCAATGCATGAAAGTGAAAAGTGAAAGGGAAGTCACTCAGTCATGTCCGACTCTTTGCGACCCCATGGACTGCAGCCCACCAGGCTCCTCCGTCCACAGGATTTTCCAGGCAAGAGAACTCCAGTGGGGTGCCATCGCCTTCTCTGATACTGTTCATTACTTTTCTTTAAATCACAGGATCTCTTCAGGGAATTGTAACTAAAGAAAAAACACCTGATAGCTCAGTCGGGAAGGAATCTGCCTGCAATGCAGGAGACCCGGGTTCAATTTCTGGATCAGGAAGATCCCCTGGAGAAGGGAATAGCAACCCATCCCAGTATGCTTTCTCAGAAAATCCAATGGCCAGAGGAGCCCTGGGGGGTGGTGGGTTACAGTCCATGGGGTTGCCACAGTCAGACACTACGGAGTGGTTTAATAAAAACAACAAAGGATTCACTGAAGTCAACGAAGCTTTGTGTTTGAAACTGGGTATCTGCTTCTGTTGAGGACTCTGCAAGTCTCAAGCACACACTCAATGATTATTTGTTTTAGGTTCAAAACGTAGCAAACATAATGCCTTGCTCTTTAGATAGCTCCCTGGGAAACATCAGTAGAAAAACATAATACTGTAAGGATCTACACATGGATGAGCAATCTTATATTCACAGGTTTGTGAACCGTGAACAGTTACTGCTTATGACACAAACTTGTTGCAGGCTAGTCCTCTGACCCTCACCTCCCAGTTGTCTCATTTAATGCCGTCTCAGACACAAATAACAATGGGGGACAACAAATGCAAACAAAAATGAAGCCTGTGCCAGGAAAGAGAGACAGAAATCTACACACAGACGGATTTTGCATAAAAGTACGAGGGAAATTCAGTGGAAAAAGAATAAATTTGTGGAGCAAAGTTGTGGTGAAAACTGGATATCCGTTTGCCAGAAAAAAAATTTAAAAAGACCTTAATTCATCACTCTTTGTTTTAGAACTACAACAGAGAGATTCATAGACCTATACGTAAGACCCAGAGCAAGAAGTACTCTAGAGGTAAAGGACGGTGGATGCTCTGTGACCTAAAAGTAAGGTTACTGATTACAAAGTACACCTAGGCAGCTTCACTCACTGGGAACAGTACGTTAGTAACCTGATCTTGATCAACACAGAAATGTTTACAAACTTCAGGGATACCCTTAAGGAAGGATAAGAGAAGCCTGGGGCCAGCAGAGGGGTCGGAAGGGGAAGGGGGAGGGATATTTGTGCATCTTCCATCTGGAAAAAAAGGGACTTGTATCCAAAATACATGAACAATCTCCAACCTTTAAAATAAGGAAACATATAACCTACTGGGTAGTGAACAAATGACTTGCAGAGACACTTAACCAGAGAAAACAGACCAACGGGAAGTACAGACAGTATAAGATGTCCCACATCTTTATTTCTTTAAGAGATGGAAGTTACAACTGTAACTAGATCCCACTATGCACTTATTATGATATCTGAAAGGAAAGCAACTGGTTATACCGAGCAAAAATCTGGAGCAAACATAGTTCCATGTACTGTTGGTGGGACTCTAAAATCCTAAGGCATTGAGATCCAGTACTTTTACCCCTAAGTGTCTACCTAGGAGATAAGATGGCTGAGTTCATGACAAAGACTTGTCTATGAACCTGTATCCCATCAACATTTGAATGGATAAAAAATGGAATAAATCCACACTTTCCCTGGTGGCTCAGAGAGGTAAAGGACACATATGCAAACACTGGAGGTGTGGGCTCCATCTCTGGGCTGCGAAAGTTCCCCTGGAGGAGGAAATGGCAAGCCACTGCAGTATTCCTTCCTGGGAAATCCCATGGACAGAGGAGCTTGGCGAGATAAAGTCCATGGGGCTGCAAAAGAATTGGACACACTTAGTGGAGAAGGCAATGGCACCCCACTCCAGTACTCTTGCCTGGGAAATCCCATGGA